>VWPU01003192.1:600000-839630 GCA_013398955.1 Callaeas wilsoni
GTGTGCCCAACTTCTTCAGCTTGCATAAATAAGAACTCTACTGGGAAAATAAAGCAAACATCTCTTTACTTGAAGTGCTTAATTTTGAAACATACTTCTAATCTGTCTACCTTGAAGAAGTAGCATTTATTGTACTTCAGAAGGCCATAATAAGACTGTAAGTATTTTGCAGTACGACTGGAAACTACCCTAGAAATTTCAAACTATATATTATCTAAAGTGATAAGCACTCCTTTCTACTGCCTTGTCTGAGGGACATGTCATGAGATGTTCAAATTGCCTAAATTTCACAGAAATGCACATTTCTTATTGGCTTATCCAGACTTTTAAAGGCATCATGTAAATACTTGGTTCATTGTTACAGCTGGAACGAAGGTTATCTGCACATGGTCCCTGGCATAGAAACAGCATGATTCACAGGAAACTGAAGTGGTGTAAAGAAACCTGTGTCAGCCCAAGTCCAAGGAGGACTTAATTCTTTGTGTGGCTTAGCCATTTCAACCGCACTCAGAGTGTAATAGTTTTTAAATGAGTGACAGAGGACACCTAATTCCTACCCACTGACAGTAGTAGGATGGAGTGAGTTAATCTGAGGGGGTCACCTTGAAATGCAAAGACTCATATGAATGCAGCAGTTCCCCGTGGAACCGCCTCGTGCTACGCGTGAAGCAGAGGTCACAGTTGCCTTCCCATGCCTGCTGCACACATTACAGGGCAGGAGGATATATCTTAGGGTCTCATCTCTTTCCTTCAGCATGGCTGGTGCTGTGAGGATCAGCCTTCCGCATGTCTGGCCATCGTGTCTGCTCTGTCACTGTGTCCACTCCCTTCCTCGAAGGCTGGCAGCCGCATAAGTTAGGTCATGCAGCACTGTTCATATGCTTCCATATGAAGAAATGGGGTCATCTGAAGCCCGAGAGAGCTTTTTCAGGATTCTCCAATCTGACAGCCTTCCAGAAAAGCCACTGCCAACCTTTATTCTTGAAATGTACCATCTTTACAAAAATCACTCACTTGGTCAGGAGATAAGCAGATATAATTGTTTCACTGGCAGTCAAGAAATCCAAATAAAAACTAGCATGCCAGGCAGGCTATTTGGAAACATATGCAGATATCATTGGAACTCAGAAAGCAGCAGAGTTGCAAACATGCTGAATACAAAAGTTTCAGGATACCTTCCATTACTGTGAAAAGTCGTTGAGACACTTGCATTGCTGTTGTGAGTACGTTGTAGCCACAGGCCTGGGCCTCAAAGTTGCAATCCACTTCTCAAAGTTCCTGATATCTCTGTCTGAGTTTCTACGTTGCACTGCAAGAGCGCAGCATTAGTTACTGTGCATGAATTATGAAGGCAGACATCATGAGCATAATTATAAATTCGGGATATGTGAGCAAATGAGTTTTGAAATAGGAGAATGCTGATTGACACAATAAGAGATTGTTAGTGTTCTTTGTGGAAAAAAGCATGGCAACAGCACATGCAAATAAAGACATTGCAATATGTGCATTTTTAGCTATGTCCTCTCACAATTCCTGCCTTGCACATTATGTAATGCTAGCATGTTTTTGTAATTTCCTTTTATTCCCAGTGGCATTACGTGGTAGCGCAGTAATGAGAAAAAAGAAAATCCTATGTAGACACAGCTGAAGAGAGAAATATCAGAACTGTACATTAATCAGCAGAATTTGGAAAGCTTCCCAATAAAATGAAAAGTGAACTCTGGCCTCTCAAGAGCTTACAGATAAAACAGTCTGGATATTAGGTGTATTTATGATAAAGAAATGGTTATGTTGAAATAATGTAACTATACATGTTCAAGTAGCATTACTAACTCACTAATATTCTGAAATGCCATGTTCAAAATACAGCCTTTCAAATTACTGTGAGACTATGGGATCTAAAGAGCCTGAAGAGAACTTACTGTCCATTCGTTAATTTGCTTGCTGTGAGCATCCTTTCTGTTGCCTAAGGGTCTCTAACATAAAGGCCTGAATTGTGTGCTGTAGGGTCAGCTCTTTCCAAATCATAGTTTTACAACCTCTAAGGCAGCCAGTAAACTTGTTTGAGGATGTCTGTGGTAGAGAAGAGATTGGGTTTTATTAATGCTCATAATTGTCACTTCTTTATAGCAACAAGTGTAATTATTTACAGCAGAAGGGTCAATTTCTGTTTCATTGAAGGAACAGTGCAGTAATTGCTTACGCTATAAAAATGCTGTAATTCTTTTTTGTTATGCAGTAGAACTTGTCCTTGGATTTTTTACTGTGACTTGAGCTAGAATTTATGGTACCTGTTGCCTGGACATGCGTGGTGCAGTTTCACATGTCCTGTTAGCTTGTTCAGAAATTTCCATGGTCCTTTTACTGTGACTTCTCACATAGTGCCTGGGTAAAACGAGTATTGATCCCTGATTTCTTCAAGTACTAATTTGTGTCACTGAGAGCTCAGCACATAATGACATCTGTCATTTAGCAATTAATAGAAATTAAACCATAATAAATAAAGCAAGCCAGAGCAATTTGAGAATAAAAGAGAAAATAGATTATTCCATATCTCTGAAGAGATTATTTTTCAGTTTCGTAGCTTACTAATACTTTCTCACAGATTTTGGTTATAATTAACAGCTTAAAAATTTGCTGCACTGTTAGGAGGCTCTGCTCTTTTTTTTTTAACCTTCCTTCTACATGCTGGCCTTAAGTAGGTTGCAGTGAAGACCATATCTTTGCAAAATTCCTTATGACAGTCTTCTCTATTTTGCTTACATCTCATTCTGACAGCATGATAGTCCAGTTCATCGTACTAGTTCTTCGTGAAGATCCTTTGGAGCACTGGGTTTTTCCAGTCTCCCTCATGAAGGCTGAAGTCTAGCAACAATCCAACCAGTGAATCATTAACTCTTGGAACTCACACCTGTTTTGCTGGCTCTGGACTGCCAACTTAAGTCAGAATTGATAAAACATGTTTTTCTTAAATCTACGTACTAAAACGAACAGCTCAATCTCTGAGTATGCAAGGAACAGAATGGGGTCGTTTTTTCATGATCCCTTTGAGAGGGATGACTGCTCAGTGCTCAGATTAACATACTTCATCTCAGACTTCAGATGTGCATATTTACCAGTGAAATTTGTGTGTCCAGTATCATTCTCTTGTGCTGAGGCCAGCTGGCTAAAACCAGTCCATATTCATGGTGCAGAGCTCCCAGAGGGCCCAGTTTGGTAATGGGCCCTGATTCATGCCTAGGAATTTTTGGGAGAGTGGTAGCTGGCTCGCACCACAGCCCTGCTGGGGACCTTTCCAGCGATTTAACAGAGAGGACAGTGTTACATAAATAGCTTAGGTGGATTTTAAGCAGCTCGGTGTTAGCAAGTCTGTGCCACCAACCTGTTCTTAAGTATCATTATGTTTCCAGTAAAGCAGCAGAAACCTCTAACTAGAAGTATAAAGTTCCTGAAGCTCCTCTCAGGCAAACAAGAGACCCGAAGTCTATGTTTTTTTCTCATGGGACTTTCAGTGTGTTACAATTTAGATGGTATTTAAATAGAAATAATGGTCAGAATAAAGAGAGTCTCCATTTAATTAGACAAGTTTCATCATGTACGCTCACCTAGCTCTCTGATTTTTCTTGTATTTGTGTTTTCATGCTAGGCCAGCCTCAGCAGGAGACCACAGTAATGCTGTACAGATGGTTGGAGTGTGGGAGCAGTGTGGTGAAAGCCTCTCAGGTTGAAAACAGTATTTAATCCCAGCCTCTGGTTTCTGCAAACATGCTAGAGTTGCTAGATTATTGTGGAAAAAGCTGATGTGACTGTCACATCTTTCCTGAGAGAGCTCAGACACTTGTATCTTAAGCAGTTGTAGATCTACACAGTAAAACCCCAAGTAAAGTGGTCTTTAGGTCTTTAAATGTAAGCATATACTTCTGTCTGAGTTTAGGAAGTTCCTCAATTAGGGGCATTGATCATCCTATAGAGACAGTATGAGAAATACAATCCTACCTTCATGTCACAGTAGCCCTGTGGAGGTGTAGAGACATGTTTCTCCCACTGAGTGTGTAGGAGACTCAAATGTCCTTCTGGGTGCTTGCCTTGAGAGAAAGAGGTGTTTAATGTAGGGACCACAGTGAAAGAATTATGAACATCACTGGAAATTGCTGCGTTGCGTAGTTCTTGAAGGACTACTTGGTTTAAACATACCCAAGTTCAAATGCAGAACAACCAGAGCACTCCTTGAAAATGTAAGAAAGAGGTGCTGTTGCTCTGTGCTTACTGAAGTGTGCCAGGGATTTGTTTTCATTTTACTGTGTGCTGTGGAAGGATTGAAGGGGGAGGATGTGAGCCAGCTATGTTTCCCTCAGTGGTTGTTGAACAGGATTATGTGGGGATGTACTTTGTGGAGACATTTTAAAGTAATTTTCTGACAGTGTGCATCACACTAGCTGTGTGTTAGTTTGTAGCCACAGCACTGAGTGACCGATTCTAAATTCCTGTAAAGCTGTGGTTAGGAATTGTCAGGCACATATAACCCACTGCTCTCTCTGGGATCTTTCACTGTTGACCGTAATGGGTATTATGTATGTGCACTTCCCATACCCTTGTCTGTGTGAAATTAGATTTTCCACTGTAGCGCATCATCTTACCTCGGTTCTTTTGTTTTTGTGAAGGTTTGAATCCCGTCAATATTTTTCCTCTCAAATTCTAGGTGTCCCAAGTGAAAAGTATGGTGTCACCTTTGGTCTTCGTTCACCCGTTTGACTAAATGAGCACTCAAGTCAGTCTTGTAGGTCATGCTGGAAGCCTTGTCTGCTTGGCCCCAGTTAGTGCTGAAGCCTTGGCAATGTTGCACATCAATATTTCTGTTCTCTAGCTGTGCCATATGCTTTGTATTTTTTGTGGTTCTCAAGATTCAGTTCCTTTTCCTTCATAAGTATTTAAATTAAGTATTTATTTTTAAGTGGTTCATAAGAGCTCTAAAACAGAGACTGTGATATATGTACATGTTCACTGTGAAGTACTGAATTATCAACTGAGAGGTGACCCAATGACATTCTGCCTGTTTTGTTTATAGATCTAAAATATAAATATAACACATTTTAATCCATTTGACAGTAGTCCTGCCTGCTGCATTGGATTGGAATGTTGCACAGAAAATACTGAACAGCCTTCAGGATGAGATGCAAAGTTTGCCTTTTATGAGCTAATAGCAAGGATGCATGTTGTAAGATAGAGGCTCATTTTTGGCAATAACAGAGAAGAAAGTATGTGTGGATGGCTTACAGTATGACTGTGAATCGTCAAAACACAGCATGACTGTGAAATAGGCAAATAGACTGTACTCAGCGGGTGGGGTTTCCAGCAAAGGTGACAAGCTATGAGCACCATTGTACAAAAGACGGGCAGGACCTCACGTGAACTCCTGTGCCTTGTTCTGATCTACCAAGAAATACCAATGTACTGGCACCACAGCAGTGGAGTGTTTTGGCGTAAATGATCACGGAAAACCTGTGTTACATATGGAGTAACCAAGAGAACTCGACTTGTTTTTTGGCTAGCCAGTTAAGGCCAAGAGAAGAAATGGTTGTTTTCTAAAAATGCATCAGAGGAATAAACTTCAGAGGAGTAGGAGAGCAATTTCAGTTCAGAGAGCATGTATATAAACAGCTCAAATATAAATTCTCTACGCAGTGGTGAGTTGAAACAGGTATATATATACCTGTCAGGAAGGTGGTGCTAGTTGAAGTCTCACAGCCCTGTGGTGCCAAAAGTATGTTTTTCAGTGTTCTGTACATGACAGCCCCCAAAAGAGCACAAACTTTTGTCAAGATTCTCACATGGTTCAGAGTTGTCTGAGTGACAAGGAGCAAAAAGTTAACAGGATTTTTCTGATAATTTAGGTTGCAACACAGTAGCAATCAGTACCACTTTAATTGGCTTTTCTATAGATTGTTTGACAATGGTGCATTTCCATACTGCCGTTGACATTAGGAATTTTTCTTCAGTATTGTGTGTTTTGAGCAAGTTTGTATGAACCCTTTATTCCCTAGCAAACACTAAATGGCTGCATTTAAAAAAATTCTGTTGCTAATACTTAAATGTATGGCAGGAGGACTGTGGTTTCCAGAACGAAGTAATTTGGGGCAATTCCTAACTCTCAGTATAAATATTTGATTGAACCGTTCTAAACCATTGAACCATTTGTAATAAAACATTTTGATCATGCATTGCAAGCAAACAAATAAATGCTTTTATTTGATACTAAGTAATGTTAAAGGAAACAAAAGGATAAAGAGGAGTGCTACATGGAAAGAGGAAGAAAAGCTATAGATGGACTCCAAGTGAGACACTATCATTCCCCACACTCGATGCTGAAGTAGTATTCATTTTGCTGAATATTAACATGAATACTTTCTGTTATACTGTTCCTTTAAGTAGGAAAGGAAATCACTGGCATTTACAACAAGCATCATGACTCCAAAGCATTGCTAAGTAAAAGCTAATCTGCTCAACTGGATTACATTAAATGACACAAAGAAACATTAGAGTCACTTACTGGGCTCTACAACTGAAAGCAGCAACTCTTTAGTCAGGAGAAGTGTAAAAGCCTCAGCCTAAAACAGCCTCAGAGAGCAGTAGGATAGATGTTTAAGGCATTATAAAAATGTTGAATTTAGGGAGAAAGTACCATGGGGAAATCAGATGAGGACAGGTGAATTAACTGCATTCTCACATCTAGAGTTGAAGCTGTTTTCAAGATTAGCCTCGTAGGGTAGTAGAAGGACAAGGCCAAAATCTCATCTGTATTTAACAGTTGTGCTAATCCTGAACTGTGCAGAATCTTTTATCTACAGCCAGGTTTCCTGTGGGAAGAGCTGTACAGTGTCATGCTGCCAAGGTTTCTATGCCACCTAATCCTACCAGAGTCATTCCCAGTGCAGGGAGGAGGAAGAGTTATACCTTCACTGACAGAATAGAAGGTCAGCCTTGTATTTATCCACAGAAGTCCTGAAAAACTGGGGACAATGCCACAAAAACTGACTTGTTTTCTGTGTCTCCCTGCATCATTCGACACTGCTGATTAAAGTGCCCTGCAGAGCCTTTTTGTAGGGAAGAAAGAATGAAAATGAACACAGTAATCTCCGTTTCCAAATTGCCGAACCGGAACCCACTGCATTTAAGTAGTGGAAAGAGACGATAGCATTGAGAGGAGAGAATTCTGTTGTGGTTATTTTTGCTGTTGTCTTGCTCTCCTACAGCAGAGCCAGCAGGAGAAAATGTGCCTGTGCTTTGGGTGCTTAAGTGATAACACTGGCTTCTGCACTTGGAACTGAAGCACAGGCACGTGCTGCTTTCCACCAATTTTCCCATGAAAACAAAGCATCTGGCAGGAGAAAATGGACAAATTAGACCACATCTTAAACGACTGTAGTGGATCTGTTTGAGCTAGTCTCTCTGTGCTCCACATTGTATCCCTCATTGAGTAGATTGAAAACTTCATATCCGCTGTGAGTGCTTTAATGAGCAGTAAACGGTTTTCAAGCTTTGAATCAAAAAACCTGTTGAAATTGGCTTGTGTATTCAGTCAGCTGCCTCAGCAAATATTTTTCTTCCTGTGCTGTACACAAACCAGCAGATTGCAGAGCATCCTTGAATAAAGGGAGAAAATAAGCATTCTCCCTCTACTTACAAACTGCTCATTTTAATACATCTATTTTCTTAATTCCTCAGCTCAATTCAGTAGTGAATTTCCAGTGCACAGCTTTGTAGAAGGTGTAGGATGTGTTTAGTTAAGAGTGTTATTAATCCATTAGCTGATCTCCTGCTCTAAATCCTACTTCTTAATTTGTGTGTAATATCCAGGCTCCTTGATCAATTTGCATGTGCATATTAATTCACATTCATAAATAAAAGTGGTGCAACTGGCCATAGTCATGCCCGTGAACGTTGGTGTATTTGCAGACTGTCCACACCTCGTGGACACTCTCCAGGGCATAGTTACAGCATTGCAGTAGTCTATTGTTTGCTAGAAAATGTTGAAGAAGAATATCACTTACTTGTAATCTTATAATCAGTTTTTCTTAATAGAATTATTTTTTAAATTGGTAAACCCCTGAAGATATGTCAGTGTATATGAAGATCTTGTGATTTTTAAATCCATAAGCTGTATGCTTTTCTTACCTTTTGAAAACTGCCTTTTCTAGAAGTTTGTGGAGAACAGAATGAATGCTCTAGGAGGCAACATCACACATACTATGCATCAATTGGGAGTTAAATACAAGAGACTGAGAAATAGTATATCTTTATCATTTATGCATGGATTTAGATCTGAGGAAATCTTCCTATTCCTTAAGAAAATCGTATTGTTTTTCAAAGCATTTTTTTCATTGCACTTATCATTTAACTTTGTGTAGCTATTGATCTTCTTCATGGCTATTGAGGAAGAAATCTCTTATTTGCAAGTGGCCCTGAATTTCTTTGAAAGTAGGAATTACTCGGGCACATTCTTGCATGAATACTGCTGTTTTTTTCTGTTACTCCATTGCTTTTAATACCAGTAGAGTATTTTATTGTATTATATCAAACTACTCTGAAGATGTAGAATGAAAACAACATTGTATAGTATTTATTTTTAAAGAGATGCTTGAATCTCAAAATTATTTAGTGGAAATGGCGTAACACATTAATCCCATGTAGTCTTAAAGAACTAGGATTGTCTCTGTTAGATGGGAATTGGCCTTCCTGTTTTCTTGAGAATCGAAGTAAACTGGTCATTCAGACCTTGCTAGATCTGTTTTCTACGTAATTTGTGAAGACTGGGTAAACAGCATTGCGTCATATTCTATAATAAGAAAAATACCTAGTTTGTTTCTTCTTTGCACCCTGCCTCACACAGCAGGATGGGCCCAGGTGGAATTTGATGGTTTGGGTGTCATCAACAACTTTGCTGGAGCTGAAAGTATGTTGTAATGTATCTTTTCATTCTAGTCATAAGCAATTTTCAAGCAGCAGTGAGCTGTCTTTGAGTACCAGAAAGTTAGGCATACACTTTCAGAAGTGATACTTCTGATTCTAGTAAGGTGGGCTGTGTGATCTTGCAGATTGTTGCATTTTGCTTTGCATGTGTTCAGACTCCTGGAATTTTCTTCTGTATCTTCCTCATTGATCTCTACTTCAGTACCATTGTGAATCAGCATTTTCTTTCTCTGTGGCACGTTGAAAACAAAGGATCAGTCAGCCCTGACATGGCTTTCCATTTCGAATATTTCCTTCAGATCCCCTCTAACTTTGTTCTTTTTTAGACTAAATTATTTCAGACAGTTTTGCTTTCTTAAATTTCTTTTAAACTGTGACGAGACTTTACTCCTTTTTCCATGATTTCCTGTTGTTCTGTAAATTGGCGTTGGCAACCTGAAAACTGGTGAGTTAAATGGAGTAATATTGGCTTATAAAAGCACTTCGCTTGCTGTACCAAGATACTTCTATCTTCTACTTATGAACTTATCATTTTTCTGTGTTCTTTTTAAAAAGAAATTAAGCAAAGAACATAAAGCTGATTAAGAAGCTTTGAAATGGTCTTTGGATTGTTCTAAGTATCATAAATGTAAATTCATTGAAAGTCTGTTTTCTGGCTTGGTACCAAAATATATTGCCGTAGTTTCAGCAAAATTTGTTGAAATAGAAAACGATGTTAATAGAGAACACAGTTCCTCAGACAATGAGAATCTTATTTTATGATCTAGTGGCACATTTTAGCCTGCAGTAATAGATAAGATTTCTTAGTTCTTATGATTCGCTACTAAGCATAGGATTTCAAGGTCATATTATTTGATTTGGACTAACTTTGGATCACAGTTCTGCTTGTTTGCAGTCTGGTCACATTCTGTTAAGTCTTTAGTAATGCATCTGACTTCACACTTGGGTAAATCAAACAGATGAGCAAAAAATGTATGTATTAAGAAGTCTTAGAATAACTTCTATTCCACTGCTGGTATTTTTTGAAAAACAAACAAACCAAAAAAGAGGTTTCTAAGATGGTATAACCACATCTGCTACAGTTTGGTTCTGAGAAAATGGCAATCTGACTGAAATGAAGACTTCTAGAATAAACTGCTAATTCTTGCCACCATATAAGGTGATAATTTTGCATATTCTATATGATATCTAACCTTTAATTACATTTTCTGTGCCCTTGTGCTTGTTACAAATTCTCCCTTACTAAATTGTAGTGACATCAAAGAAAAAAATACTCAGATAAAGAAATCTTTAAATTAGTTAAGTAAAAAAAATCAGCTGCAAAAGTCTTTCATCTTGACCTAATTTACTTGAAATTCTATGCCTGATGTGAAGATTAATAACAGGTGGCCTTTTAGGGAGCGCTCAGCTTGAGTCTAATGTTCTAGTTGTTCTTTTATTATCCCAAACATCTATAACTAAAGGATTTTTTCACCGTGCCCTTTGTTCACAATATGGGACTGTAATTGAGTTCATATTTCTCGCCCAACCTTTCAGCTGTAATTAATATTTTATTATATCAGATTTTATCACTAAATAGCCTAGCAGCAGGGTATTGAGCCACACACACGCTCCCACACACGCATACACACACAAAAGCCATAGTGACTTATTGATGCCAAGCAAGTTCCATGTAATGAGTTATGGTTGAGAGAATACAAAATAAATTCATGGTACCCAGCTAATATTCCAAAGCAATTTAGAGCTGATCTTATCTTGATGAAACCAGGACAAAGAGAAATTAAAGTTACAAGACTGAACTATTCAGTGTTGTGTTATTATATCAGACATGTGGCATCTAACAAAAATGGTCTGTGCAAGACCAGCTAGTAACTGTTTTCATTATTATATTTTATGAGGAAGACCAGTTTAGATCATGCACTCTTTGTACTAAGAGGTACACACTGTCCTCTGAGCTCTGCTAAGCACAAACACCTCCACAGCATGACAAATGTAAAAATCTGAACATCTAAGTTGATTTGCTATTTGTCCTTTAAACTGAAATAAACCAAAATTATTTCTTTGACTTCACTGCATACCAAGGGGATGGTGGGAGTTACTCCAAGCTATTCTGATGGAAATAAGGTGTTTTTAATACAAATTTTGAAAGATCGAGAAAGTATTATCATATAAATATCTGTAAACAAGATTGGAGAGAAATGTTTCATAAACCTAGATAACTTTAATGTTCAATGATTTTCATTATAAAAGCTTCCCACAGAATTTGTGACTAACCGGCATCCCTGTTCTCAGCAGGATTTTATACAGAAGTCTCCCTCCATCTCTCCCTCTCCCTCTCTCCCTCTCCCTGTTTGACTCCACATCCGTCTTTCTCCCCACCTTCCTCTCACCTTCTTCCTTCTTCCCTCACTGCTTTGAGTAGGTGATTACTGGAAGAAAGTGCTCAAATTAAGAACAGATCACTAGCAGGATAGTATAGAACAAGTCTCTGCACCTGAAATGGTTCGTTCATTGTTTGATAACAGCAGAAATAGCCCCTTGAAATCTGTACTTGCAACTTTCTTTTAAAATTATTTTTAGTTTTTTGTACACAACAAAGTTGCTTAGAGAATGAGTAGGCCCTTCTTCCCCAAGGGAGAGCTCTGTTGTAGAGACGAAGAGGAGCTAAGCCTCACATGGTCAGGAGAGGAACTGCAGTGTGTTTCTGGCTACAGAAAAGTGTAGTCTTGCTGTGGTGGGAAGGATGGCCTAGGAGATCCAGCCCTGGGGCTCGATGCCAATGAGAGCACAGTTTTATTTCTGACACAGGTGGGAAAAATCTGTTTAGTGTTCTTCGAGTCAATGCATCGTGCTATCTCCATTCCTATATCTAAAGTTAAAATAAATGGAAATACTCTACTCTAAAGAAAAAGAGAAAAAGATACCTATGTATGATTGTGAACAACTTGACAATGGTGAGGCGTGCCATAGTAAGCAGCTGTATGTATAGCTCACTCTCGGCAAATTATTTATTTATTTTTTATTCAGCTTTTCCATGTTGACCACCAGAAGATGTCAGAATAGTGGCTTTGTGGACTGTTTTGTGGAATTAGTAACCTCACAATCTCTCTGTGGTTTGCATTCATTTTAAAGCCAAGTTATAAGACTGCAAAGAAAGTAGGAGGCATCCCTGTTTTATACTGCTTGGTAATGAAGTCAGTCTCAAAGCCCTGGAGGATCTGAAGCTTTAGGTTAGTTCAGTTTAGACCAGCATCATTTAAGTTAGTGATATTGCTGCTTGGGTTTAAATTAAGAGCAGAAAGCCTTGTGGAGTGAGATCAATAGTATCTGGTTCCTAGAGGGACTGAGTCATTACTCAGTAGGAATAAAACTTTTCACTGGTAAAATGAAGAAAGGGAGTACTTCTTGGCTTCTGTGTGCTATATTACGTGTCCAAGACCAGAATTAACCTTTCTGATACATAATTAAGTTAAAGTTTACACCTGATTGTTTCCTGATTTTCTAAGAAAATAAGTCTTAAGTATCATTCTGTTCATCTGCCTGTATGTTCCTTCCTTCCCTCATTAATATAGAACCTCTTGGAAATTTTCAAGCAATAGTTTGAACGTTGTGTAAATAGTAAGTTTCTCACATACTTTGGAATCTCTCTGAAAGACCCAGATTTGCATCTGAAGGGGTAGGCTGTGTTAGAGTATGAGTTAGTTCATTTCATTTGGCCCATGAGCAGAGAGCTACAATTCACATACCAGCAAGCCAGTGTGTAGCCCAGAAGCAGCCACAGCATGTGTCACCTCTTTTCCAGCTGGTGTTTGGGAGATACTAAAAGGAGCCGAGCATATTGAGAGTTGGAGCTGGCTATCACAGATGGCATGTGGAATAGAGATGGGATTATGGCATGTTCTTGGGTACGCACCCTGGATTTCTTGCAGTAAAACTTGGAGTGTTTTAGTCTATTTATAAGGCTTCGAAGCATCTTCTGTTTCAAATGGCCTTTAAAAAACCCAGTACCTGATCAGTGTAAACGAGATGTTTTGTCCCATAAACATGAAAGACCTGTCAACAGAGATGTTTTATTGTTGCCAAAAAGCTGATGGGGACGTACGCATCAAAAAGCTTATAAGCTTATGTTTACCAGAGTTATTTATGGAAGAAGCCAAGTATCAGTTTGTAGAGCAATTAAAAAAAATGCTCAGTAGATCATAGTGAGTGTAAAGAGATCTTGTAGGCAGTCATTCTTGGATAACAATTCCCCCCTCCAGTCTTATAAAAGTATATAATATGATTTCTCAACTCTATTATGAAATAAAGTAATTTTATAAATTATGCACAATTTGTTTGTAAAAAGGTGTTTGATTTTGTAATATAGCTATAAAATCAAACATCTTTTACAAACATACTGTGTGTAATTTATAAAAAAGTAGCTGACTGTAAGTTGTTTAAAATGCTTTATTTAAAGTGTATCTATATTAGATAGACTTCATTTTTATTTTATCTTTCCTACTGCTAATTTTTATATTCACTTATTTGCCAAACAGGATGATACATGTCAAACTGCTTTCAGTACATTATCTGTTATTTTCTTCTTTTCCTCTCTACATTCCTACCTTGTGTAAACTTTTGTATTCTTGAATATTTCAATCTTTTCCTAGTTTTGTTTTGTCTCTTTCTTTTACTTTCTCTTTTCATATGTACAATTGCTTATCTGCAACATTTCCTTTTTTTCTGTGAAAAAAACCAAACTAAACCAAACCAAAAAAAACCCACCAACAAACAAACCAAAAAACCCCCAGCCAAAAAAAAAAAAAACCAAAACCACCCAAGGGAAAAAAAACCCACTGCCACCAAAATACATTGACAGATCTCTGGTGCCCCTCTTGGTTTGTCACTTGCAGCCTGTATTTATCAGATTGATCTCATTGATACAGTATGGGCCACATTAGGGGAGCTCTGTAGTCACAGATGTCTCTTTCTTTTCCAGCATTTAATAGCTAAAAGAAATTATGAATATAGAGCCAAATACTCTCTTGTGTTATATTACTTACACCTGTAGAAAACTACTTTAAACTCCTTCTGAAACAGTACTATTTTAAGTAGGCTTAATTTTATTTACATTTTTCACTCACTTTGTATTTTACAGGTCTGCAGACTATATGCAAAATTTATATGCTTTCTTGACATTTTTGAGTTTGAAGAAAAAGAAGCCAAATACATAAATCTGTATTAAGTATGAAGAGTACAAGCCACAGAAGTGTTTCAGAAAAAGTATGTTTCTGATCATAGAGGGGTTTTCTGGCTTGCAGTATTTTTAGAACATTTATTTTTTTCAGCAGATGAAACAATAATTAAAAACTTCCCCTTCAAAATAACAGAGAGATGTGTATGATTACCTCGTAGAACAAAAAGAAAGGTAGAATTTTTTGGTTATTTCTAAGTATGCAGAATTGCTAATACATCGTGTCTCATCAAATGGATCATATCAATATAGAGCGGTACTCAGCCCCTGGGAGAGTAGGGGTGGGGAAGCTCTATTTGATGATTAAAGAATTTCAGGTGTAGCAATGTACATAACAGTTGTGAAAACATAGTTGCATCCTGTCATCTTTGTCATCCTGCTTGTGGTAATTATGACAGTCACTCTTGTAGGCCAGTGCAGTAATAACACTCCCAAGTCCTAGTTGGGCACCAGTATTTAAGTAATCAGAAATAATTAACCATGGGTCAGGATAACTAGGGAGAAAAAAAAAATTCATCAATATTTATCAAGGATTTGAGGGGTTAGGAGGGTTGAGAGAACAATTTTGATTCCCTTGCCAGTTCACAAACCTCAGTTAACAACAGAGCAGTCTCTTGTGCCTCAGTTATTGTTGGCATTATGTCTAACCACCACTTATATACATGTTGGGCAAATGTTTCTTATAAATTTTAATATGCTTCTTCAATAGTAAACTAATACTTCTTTTGAATAAGTGTAGATTAGCATATGTATTGAATTTACTGATTTTTTGCGAAGGATGGATGGTACAAAGTTAAAACTGCAGTCCATCAGCAGGCTTGTATGTTGTAAAATCAAGTACAGAATATCTACTGCCGCCTACATGCTGGCAATCTTTATTGTCCTGCTAAATAAAAAAGTATTACAAACTGAAATCCTTAAAAGATTTTTTGCTCTCTCTCCTTCTCCCCTAACAAAATAAAACTACATTTTGGATTGTCATTTGTGATAACCGAATCTAAAGGCAGAAACATTTCAGAAATGTTTCGTGAATGGTGTTACGACCGCCTGCAATTACAAGGCTGAAGATCTGCTGGACACTCTCTGCCCCTGACAAGTGTGCTTAGATTCTCTAAAACAATGAATCTCTGTACTAGGACATAAGACAAAAAGTTAAACGCCCAGTGTCCTCAGGTCTAGGTGGCACCCATCTGGCCACTGGAAAGTGGAAGGAACATGTATCATTGTCTCCTTTTCCTTGCAGATTTTCTTCTAGGAATTTTTGGAGCCGAAGCTCTGATGTGTCCCTTAAATCCTAGGGAGTCCAGATTTGCAAAAGAGAAATGTATTATTTCTTCTGTGTCTGGAAAAAGAATTTAAGTGTGTTAGGAACTTATGGTGGCCATTAAATTAGAGCCTATCTGTCTCTTTTGCGATTAAGATATTACGTAGCAAATGTTTTCCTTCTCAGGGGAATCGAACCGGTGTCATATCCTCCCCTGGTGACTGTCCTTGGAGGAAAGAAGCAAAATATCTTTAACTTCCAGTGACATAACACTTTCCATTTGATAAATTGTCAGGATTTCCTGTATAAAACCGTAGGAATGCTAAGGAGAGGTTTGCTTGGATGTATTTTTCCCAGAAAATCTCCTTTGTAAATGCTGACTTTTAAGTCTTTGAGACCATCCATACAAAAGAGTTGGGCAGTCACAAAGCAGCTTAGGAGTTTTACATTAAAAACCGGATACTGTTCCCCAATGGAGTTGGGTCTGTGAAGATAAAGCTTATTATGACACCTGAGAGTTTACATTTGGCAGTATCTCTAGGGACTGAACCTAAGCTGTCTTATCTCCTCCTTTACAGCCGTTTAGGTATTTCTGCTGTGATTGATCTGAGATCCTTGCATGACAATGGAGGTGTTGTATAATATTAGTCTGTCTTGCGTTCCTGCCAGATCTGATGCCAGAAGATTTCTTGAATTTGATTTTTCCCCATGGGCTGAAAATTTCAGGTGCCAGTAATAGTATTTCCTGAGAATGAACACAGGCCCTGCCTTGGAGAATCTAACTAGACTTATCTCTCAACCTGCAAAGCTGGTAAATAAAGCCAGGTGTGAACGTAGAATCATTCCATTCAAGTTTGAATAAGCTGCTAGCACAAAGTATTTTATTTACTTGGCACCTTTCCTACATTTGTGAGGCAGCAACTGTTCAACAGAGTTAGAAACCTGCCAAAGATTGTGGAGCTTTTGTTTGCATGGAACCTCCTAGCTTTAAGTAAAGATGCAAACAAAAAGTTAGAAGGATTTAAGACTCTCTTCACTCTGAAAATCTATAGGGATTTAAGATTCCCTTCACTCACCCAAAGAAACAGGCAATACACCTCTAACACTGGTATGTCAAGTCCTTAAATGGGAACCGTTGAAAGAATTTTGATGACTTATGTGTTGTGCAAATATTATTTGCAGCATTGCCTAAATCACTTTTTTTCCTCCTATATAAATTACATATTAATGTATGATTTTAAAAATACTTTTTGGCATTGTTGTTGGCATTATTACAGCAACATCAGTTTAGAGGTTTTGTTTAGTCTGCTTGTTTTTCTTTACTCTAAGTTCTATATTTTCATATCTGAACATTATGTTCCTGCAAGGGATTTTTTTTAAGCTTCTTCACCTTATTTTGGGAGCTGTAGTGGGCAATGCTGTATTTTGCATAAAGCTCAGAAAATCTCTATCTCCCAAGTAAAACGTCCCTGAAATAGAGGAGGCTACCTTAAACAGTCTTCTCCATTATTAGTAGGTATACTCGTTTGTCCTGCTGCGAATCAAAAACCCCCCAGTCTTACCTCTAGTCCACAGTTGAACCATGTGTGGTTCCCCCTTTGATAAAATATGCAAACGTCTACAGTGGTCAGTGGGACAGGACTGCTATTCAGCTGGTTCTCTGGCATTGGATCTGTTCTGGAAACGACTGCACACAGGGTATATTTTATTCACTGTATATTAGGTGTTACTAGAACTCCTGACCCATTGGCAAAGCCTGTGTAGCTGTGATGGTGAGACACCTGATAAATCGGGTTGTTTATCACTTTTGTTTAATCCACCTGTGATAAATAGAAAGGCTCTTGCACAGTAGGAGGAGAGTTAGTGGCAATTTCTTGTAGCCTTTTTCTGCTTGCCTGCTAACCATAAATTATTAATTCCTGTCCTTTAAAGAGTAATTTCGCTCTTCCATGTCAAGGTACATTACATATGTATAATTACACATAATTTCTAGAACTCTGAAATTTGAAGTTATGGGATAAATTACAAGAATCTAGTGCAATATAAGGCCATGGAGAAATAGATACATATCTCCAATATTAATCCATATAAATATGATATGACCATGTCAGAGACAACTGATGACAGAGATGAAGTTACGTTGCATATTGTATAGAAAAAACTGTCCAAAGGCTGAATTCTTTTCAAGAAGCAATGTTAGGCAATAAACTTGCATAACACATGACGAGCAAAGGTATATGAAGTCTTAGATGAAAAACATGAACAAAACAACTGATATATTTTAAAAATCTGAATGGCAGTATGCTAGAAGAATTTTCAGGGTCTACAGAAGTTTTGCTGAAACTGTGGGGACCGTACAAACTGTGGGGACTGTTATGGTTTGAGCATTCCAGTTCTTCATGGACTTAGAACTGAAGTAATGGGGTGGGGTTTGGGTTTCTTAATTTTGCCCTCTATTGGAACTGGTATTTTAGTGGAAGAATGCAGTAAAGTGATTCTAGCATGCAGATAAATAGGGCTGTGGGATTGAGTAGCTGAAATAATGGTCAATATGTAGATTAAGGGTTATTCTATTGTTTGGCTCTGTAAGACAAAGCAAGCATGCAAGTCAAAATACAGAAATAGATCTATAAAAAGTACCGGGTTTTTTTATTTATAATAAAGCATGAACTTATACCGGTGAGCAGAAAACTTCAAATTAGGCTCAAGAGTGTCTCCATAACAGTCCACAAAGGAAGCCCAACAGTTTACAGAGCTGATCAGGGCACTCTTTGTGGACCTTAAGAGCTTTGCAGACTTTGTACATTTCCTAGGGGAAAAAAAAATTCAAGGATAATAAGAATTTGAAGAGTTTTAAACAGTTGAAGCAGGCCAGATGGAATAAGAAAGTTTCTTGTTCTTGTTTCACAGCTGTATTTCTGAGGCCTGTAACAGTTGATTGACTTGTCTAGGATCACACACACCAGCTGTATTAAGACTAGTAAATAAATTCAGATAGTCTTTGTCTCTATTCAGTTCCTTAGGCCATCTCCCTTCTGTGAAATGAATTCTAAAAATTTCTTTAATGCTTCAGTTATGTAAAGCATCAAGACTGTTTTAGAGAGACAAAATATAGCTGACAGTTCTATAATGAAGTAATCAAGCTTGTTTTCCCTTTGTTTGTAATTTGGAATTACTTTTTGTGCAGGTGTAATTATAGACTAATAAGTTTCAATAAATGCCTAGATTGTACATGTTAAGGACTCCTGTATGAAGAATTCCGAAGTCCATGTTTGTATCCAATAGGTCCTTCTTGGAAAGTTATTTTTTAACTTTGAATGAGACTTTGATTAATTAAAATTTGATTTACAGCATTCCAGTAACGTAGAATAATGTCCTGATTCAGGAGGTTACCAAAACCCATACTTCATGTAGTTAAGACTAGATATTTACTTAAGTCTTCTTTGAAACTGTCATTTTTCTAAGTATTCTCAGCATCTTTTATTACCATGCTAATATGTTTCCTTTCTGCTTTCATGTCTCTTTTCCAACTCTGAAAAGAATTAGTATATTTATCAGACATTGACATACCATTACAATTTAAGCAACCCAATTTCAATAAATATCTGAGAGAGCTGCTATTTCTGATATCTAAAAAAAAATTAAAGCTATTGTGTTCAGATCTGTATCTGCATAATCATTTACATTTGGAACTGGTTTGGAATTGTCAGAATAAAAAGCAGTGTAAAAATAATTTAATTTTTTTTTCTTTTTCCATACACCTTTTTTAATCCTCAAATTTGAAGCATTTGAATCCTAGGTTAAAAATAATTCCCATGTGTTCCTTTTTCAATGCAACAGCAAACTTCAGTCTATATAAAAATAAATTTTGAATTTAATTTCCAAGGCATTGAAATTCTATAGTAGAACTGTGTAACGTGAATTAGACTTAAATTACATTTCATTCCTTCAGGAAGACCAGTCTAAATGTTGCCAATAGCCGATATGCTTTTGGCACCTTTCACTGTAGTGTAGAACTTATTTTCTGGATTACAGATAGGAAGGCTTTATTCTTTGAAATTTAGAGGTGTGGAAAAGGAATAATTCAACTTCAAACAAGCCAGAAATCTGACTAACACAAAGGAGGAATAATAGAGTCGCGGTGCAGTGCTAGCTCAACTCACTAAACTTGAACCCTTTTCAGAGTAGGCAGTCCAGCCGTTACATGTTAAAGAAAGCAGTATTAGTGGTAAGAACTAGAGAAAGCTTTTGGATTATAATTGTAATTGGAGTAATTTTGAAAATTCATTAGCAAGATGATCTCATTTGTACAAATGTAAAAATTAGCACGGGTAAAATTCTGTCAGGTTTCCATTGACCCAGGTGCTCATAATGTGTTAATTTACATCAGAGAAACAGCAGTGTGTGGAAATTGGCCAGCAGATAGGATTTAGTTATTTTTCATTAGCACTTGGACTTTGATGAAGGGGAACAGAAAAGAGTTGTTTGACCTTTCAGTGCTTAAATTATTAAAGAGCAAATAGATTTGAGGTCTAGATGCTTGCAAATCTAATTTGTCTTGTGGAGTAAGGATTAAAAGATATTTTGAGTTTGAAATTGCTCCAGTCAACTTACTTCTTTCTTTATCGTGTCTGAAAATGAGTAGATGGCAGGCATCTAAAAGGTATACAAGGAGTAGTGCATATAGTATAACTAAACATGCATTCACCACGAGAGAAGGAGCATTTTAATGACAGATTTGTTTCTAAAATGTCTACAGTCTTTAGCTTTAATCACTGAGTGAAAAATTAAGAGAATTCTCATTTCAGCCAGTACTGAAACAGGTCATATTATCTCATCTGGTCTGAAGTCCCTCTTATATTCAGTCCTGATGCAAGAAAGACTTATCTTAGTTTACTATGTATCATGCTTTAGTGAAACTGAGGGATTCTTACATTTGCTGCAGTATTAGGCAGGCGTATCCAGCTTCACTACCTTGCAAGAGTAAATGTTTACATCACTTTCTGCATTTTTTTTCCAATACTCCATTTAAGTTTGAAAATGGTATTTATTGAGGATTCACTGCAAATTAATAGTTAGAGGAGGCAACATGCTGTCTTCAAAGTAGCTTGGAATTCCAGTTCTAAGCAACTCTATTTTGTTCTAGAAAATTAATTGTGAAAATCATGTCAAAAATTGATTTGTAAGAGAAAAACAAGATTGTAATGTAGATATTCCATGGCTAGTTTTTTTACAAATCAGTTCCCACAGGATCAAAGAAAGATTGCTGTGAATTGACCTTCATTTACTACTCAGCATGGAATTAATCAACTAATGAAAATATTTCTGCTTGATATGAAGACTTCGTTGCACAGAGCTGCAAAATGTACAGGCAGAGGCCTTCAAGTGAACCCTCAAGACATTTCTGTGTCCCTGGCTGTACTAAATTTATGCAGGGTTAGATTTCTGCGTGAAGTTCAGCATTAAATTAAAACATTTAAATTTGGGTGTCCACTTTTAGAGGTCTACATGTGAGCTGAGTTATTAGTTGTTATTATAATTAGTGGATTCTCAGAAGCAATTAGGATGACTCAAAAGTAGACATCTTCTTTCTGCTCAGTTCTCTGAGAACTGTAGATGTGTAGACATCTTCATGAAGGCAGATAGGCTTAAGTGTGTTAACATTAAACTAAAGCTCCACTATGTTGACAGTCTGAATCAGGCAGAAGAGGTATTGATTGCATTCTCATTGTTAACTCCTTGGGCATTTTTTGTGAGCGTAGAAGTCCAGCATCTCCTGCTGGAGATGCTAGATCTTAAAAATACAGTCAACAGGGTCTGTGGCACATGATCAGTAAGTCTGGTAAAAAACCAGTAAGATGGTCAAGGAAATTGGCATTTTCTGCCTCTTGGTGATATTTGACTATGAAGGCTTGGCAGACCTTAAATGGTAGTGTGATAGAATCATAGAATGGTTTGGGTTGGAAGGGACCTTTAAAGATCATCTAGTTCGACCCGCTGATGTGGTCAAGGGACACCTTCCCGTAGACCAGGTTGCTTAAAGCGCCATCCCTCCTGTCATTGGACAGCTCATCCCTATATCTCTAAACCAGATTTGCCTTCAGAAGAAAAGTAGCCATAGCTGTGCAGGGATATGACTAAGCCAATAAACCCTGTTGGGTCCAGACTGAGATAGTCCTGCGGAAGCTCAGCCCATGTGTCCCTTTACTTCAGGCAGAATCTTCTGTAAACATAATCCTCTACCTACAGATGACAGAACAGTAACATGTCAGAAGACTCTGTGGATATTTCATCTTTAAGAAACTTACCCTACACAGAGATTTCTGGTTTTTATGAACTGTCAACTTGAAAGATGATAAATTATTGAATGTAAGACGATACACAAAAATGTGGACGCGTTGCCAGTTTGACATCAATTATCTAGACTGACTTGTTTACTGGGATTCAGGATTCCAGGAGACAAATACTGATTAAGAATCACTGGTCCCCAGTGAAGCAATAAACTTGTAAGTCAGTCCTCTTTAGAGACATGGACTTCCCACATCACAAATTTAAAAGCACTGACTCAGTCTTGTACAGCAACTCCAAGGGTATAATGATTACACTGTTTGCATATACAGCAGAAATCGCAATTTCTTTGTTCCTGTTTGAATGTCCATAGCACCTTTACAGTGGAGAGAGGTGGACTGTTCTCTGTAGGTCCCAGCACAGCAAAGACTGCAAGTGTAAACTGACTTGCTTTGCAGAATGCAGAAACTTAAAAATATAGTTATCTATAAGATATGTGAAAGTGCTTTGCTAAGTGATAATAGCTTCCATCAAAAAGTGTTTTATACCTGCTCAGCAATAGTCAATATGCCATTGAAATTTTACTTTACTCTGTGCTTTTATAAATTCTGATAATGTCAACTGTTAAGCAAATACTGGTCCCTGTCTCTCTGTAATTTATGTCTTCATTTTTATCTTAGTACTAATTTAATTTTATTTAGGTAAGATAAACAGATTAGAGAAGGGACTCTATAGCTTTATGCTTGCTTTAGTGAACAAAATAATACTTAATTCCACATTTTAGCACTGATTAAGCACACTTTTTCTGTACAAGAGTTTGAACAAGAAAATGGTGTGTGCATTCACTTGTGTGAAAAGCTGTGGTGTGTATGGCTAATTTTGTTTTTCCAGAGCAAAATGAATTTGAAAGCATCAATCTATTCCACAAATTTATACACCTGAATATTAAAATGACATTTTCTTCCTGTGTTCTTTGCTTTTAACAGTTCTTTTTTTCCAGTAAATACTGGTATGGTTTTAGGATGGTTTGACTGTCCAAGTTTTAAAATAACCACTGTTTCTTTTGTTCTTTCCTTTCTACACTCTTAGCGTCTATCAAATTGTTGTTGAAGAAGAACGCCCACGGAGGACCAAAAAGACTACTGAAATCCTAAAGTGCTACCCAGTGCCCATTCATTTCCAGAATGCCTCACTCTTGAATTCCCAGTACTACTTTGCTGCAGAGATTCCAGCCAATGGTTTACAAGCTGCCCAGCCTTTTACTATTGGTGATAACAAAACCTACAGTGGTTTCTGGAATACTCCTCTTCTTCCTCATAAGAGCTACAGCATCTATTTTCAAGCTGCTAGCAGAGCCAATGGGGTAGGTCTTGCAACAGGCATGATTTTTTACAGTGTTTGTGTGTAAATAAATGATTGGCATCAACTAGCAGGATGCCCAATTTAGTTGCTAATAAGAAAACAAAGTAACCGTGAAATTTAACACACCGAGTTTAAAAAATAGCAGTTTTCCTAACACAGTATTGCTTAATGATTAAAGGTTACAGGAAAGAGGAGGGGAGAACCACACATTTTATCAGTAGTGAGCAGGCAAAGTAGTATGTTACCATTCTGTCTTATTAGCTAAAACCTGTCCAGTGGCTGTGTTCGACTGGCTTTTTTTCTTCCTTTTTTTTTGTTTTTGTTTTCTTGCTTTGAACAGGAAAATGTTGTGATTTCTTTTGTTACATTTAAGTCAAACTTGATTGTGGAATTTAGCACATCTGTCTTGGCATGTCTGGTCCTGTTACCTTAGTTTGTAACATCTTGATCTCCGTTTTTCTCATTTGGTCACCCTGATTGAAGTAGAAACCACTTTTTTGGTCCCTTTCTGCAAACAAAGTAAAAAGAAAAAGAAAAAAGAAGTACATGGAACTGAAATGAAAAGTGTGTAAAAAGATCCTTACAGATCACGTTTCATCAGACTAATTCTTCCTGGAATTGTTTTTCATTTCCTGGACAGACCTACCCAGAGCCCTTCAATTCTTGATAAGCTTTGGCTGTCTGTGCTGACAGCCTGGAAATGTTTTCTGCCAGAAACCATAATGGTCCCTCATTCACAGTGCACCAACAGTGCAGAAATGTGAAACACCATTGATTATTTTTTCTTTCTAAAATTGTCTAACATGATGCCTCAAACTATACTTTCTGTAAAAATAAGAACAATCTCCCAAGGTCATTATGTTGCAGGAGTTAAAAAGCTGAACAATTGCCTGTGCTCTTGCGAGTATCTTTCACATTTTCTACTTTTAGAGGAATCTTAAGTGAAACCCAGGGAGTGTTTGTCCATATTATGAATGCACTTTGGAGTTAGCTAATAAGCAGTTAAGTGTGGAATGAGGCACATTCTTCTCTGACATTTTATCAGTACTTTTAAGAATAGAGTCATGGATGACTTTCTCTGTTTAGAAACACAAGATGTGACCTTCTTCCTCTTTATTTGACACAGGAAACTAAAATCGACTGCGTCAGGGTAGCCACAAAAGGTATGTGTGTATTATGTCATGTATTCTGTACTTCAGCTTGTTGACCTTCCCCTCACGTGGTCTTACAAACTTCCAGAAGTGTTTCTATTGCTAAAACACATCACTAAACATACAGAATTTTCATAGAGTCATTTGCATCCTTAGCTGAGACTTAGGAAATGTGTTTGTTTGTTTGTTTTTAATCGTAAACGTATTAATTACTCTTGGTTGTCTACTTGAACACAGGGCTTTTAAAATATATTCTGCAGGTTTTTATATGATCTCACAATAAATATTTTGTATTTATGTGTGTGTGTATGTATTTATATATATACATACACACACACACATTAGATCTGTAAAATTGCCAATTACGGAGTACATACTAGCTGCCTATATATCCATAGTGGAAAATTGCCCCTTACTTGTAATCAATTACATTAATTTAATTGCTGTATAAAAGAGAAGTGGAGAAATCATGTTCTTTGTACCATTTGTTAGACAAATATGTATAATTGAGACAGTGCTGGCTATAGGTTTTGTCCCCAAACTGGGAAAGATAAACACGGTGCTGATCTATTTATCGTTGGGGCTAGGTCTGTCTGTGATTATCTTTGTAGTCTCACCTTTTTAGTACCTTTAGCTGGTGGCAGCTTAAAAGCCTGAAAAAGAAGTGATGGAACAGTACAGTTTACTTCGAGATTGTAGTAGAGGAATGTAGTAGAGGAACAGGAAAGAATATGCTGCTGTGAGTTGGAACAGGTAATACCACCTGGCAGTTTGGGCACCTGGCAAGAGCATAAAACAAAAACTGCTTCATCCCTACACCACTGCACCTTGCAGGAGATCATGTTTGTCTCAGTGACTATCCCTAATGGAACTGATTCCACCGTGATTTCCTCTACATGTAGATGTTACAATTGCATCACCACCAGTAAGTCTAAATGGGGTGGATGAGAATCTCATTACTTAAAAGTAACAGAAATATTAGCATAAAGTTGCCCGTGTTGAAAGTTTGGATACTCCCTGATGTGACAAATACATTTTTATGCCTGTTCGAACTGAGGCCTGGCCTCTTTTGTTTTCCAAAGCAATAGAAGTAGTTTTAATTTTAATTTAGTAACTGACAGTTTACTAAACCATAGAAATCTTTCAAACATCTGAACTCAACCCAAATATAATACAGATAAGTGATTAATTCCAGATGCAAGTGAAATCCTGTATTGTTTTCAAGTAGCTTCAGAGATACCAGGAGTGAACTATGTTACAACAAAAAACATAACAGATGATTAGAGGAATGAATTTTAAATTATTTGAAGGTTTTTATTCCTGATCACTAATGGATGTTCAACTATTTAAATTACTTGACTGACTGAAAATTTTTACTCTCTCATTTAAGAAGTGAGGGTAACTTTGTGGATTGGAACAGCTCCCATAGCAGCAAGCTACTTTGAGCTAACCCATTTGACAATGGAGATGTGAGAAATGCAGCTTTTATTTTAAACAAATCTCCCTACATTCCTGTTTTGAAAACATGTTTCAGATTTTTTCATAACAAAATAATGTGAGAGGTTGTAGTGAGGACTTTTTTTCTTGAAGCCAGAGGTATCCTTGATGGTACTTATTGTCCCTGGTGCAAAATTTTCTTGGGGGGCTACAATAAAGCACTGATTTCCATGATTTTAAACTGAATGCTCGTATTATATTTTTAATCTGTATTGATTAAAAAAAAATAAATGGAGACCACTTAATATATTTATCATACCATGACATACGGTATTAACAGTAGCTGTCTGTACAGATGTTTTCTCTTTGGATCTAACAAAGATACTTAAGGGAAAAGCAGAATTCTGTGCCCTCTCCGGATCTCCCACATTTGGGTTAGAAAAAAGCAGCAAAAATGGTCTATGTCTGTAGGTCAGAAATCACTATACCTGCATTGGGACAAGACATAAAATTGTCCTCTCCCATTCTCCTCCCCTTCTGTTCAACCCCCACAAACAGCTCGGCACCGCTCAGTGCATTCATGTTGTCTGTACCCCAGTAAGCAAAGGCTGCTCTGGCCACTCTGTCAGATTTCTTAGAGACTTGCACCATTTTCCACTGAGCTTTGTGACTACAGTGTAGCTTCTAGACAGTAAGCTACTTAAGCTCTATGTGCTTGTTATGTCCATTTATGCGCTGTAGTGCTCCTGACAAATAAGATTGGGAATGCTCTCCAGTACTACATCTAGCGTTCGCATACTAGTAACATTCCTGAAACATTTGTAATCTGGGCTTCTCTTCTGTTCAGAACTTCAAGTTTGGTCGTTTTTAAAGCTAGAGGATGTGCTTTAGACTATTCATGTATAAAACTAGTGCAGTCTTCTTTTGAATTAAGATCTGATCCTGAAAATACCTACAGCCTTGTGTAGGCTGTTGGAATCAGTAGACATACTGTAGATTTTACTACATATGTGGGAAACCATCTGCTTTCACAGAATCACAGAATATTCTGAATTGCAAGGGACCTGCAAGGACCATCGAATCCAGCTCTTAAGTGAATGGCCCATATGGGGGTTGAACCCACAACCTTGGGGTTCTTAGCACCATGCTCTGACCAACTAGGCCCTAATCAAGTCAGTTATGTACCTAATTTTGAGCACAGAGAATAATCTCATTGACTATGTCGCAACTATTCCGTCTTAAAGAAGACATGGAAGTGTTTTACTGAATAAAGGCCTGTGCCATAAAATATAACCTGCAAAGCCAACATGACAGCGCAACCGTCTGTTTCTAGAAAGATCCTGCAATTCCATTCATGTGGAATTTGAGGATTGCACCAAGTGCATCGAGAGCCCTTCCTAGGATCAAAGTCACTCAAGGCAACTTTCAAGCTGCTCCACTGAGCCAGCTGAGATTGGCCAAGCCACCTCATTGTCTGTATTGTGGTTAGTCTGTTTGAAGTCTGCCCTGAGGACCAATATGGGAGTTCAGAACATGTCACTAACTCTTGCTAGTTATATTCCCTTTAATTATCTAATCTCCAGATAATAAAGTTGTTGGTGCCCTTAAGACCTTCTTAAGATCACTGAGAGTTGGGTTTATCACTGTCATGCAGTATTCATTCCATGGCTCACCATATACTTTTTTGTTGTTGTTAAAATAAAAATACGTAACTGTAATATAAACATAGTGTTCGTGTCCCGATCCAGCAGAACTGTTCTGTACCTTGAGTACACTTTTCCCTCCAGTTGGTGTCAGCAGGAATCGTGCATGTGCTTGACTGTCAAGCGTGTGTTCAATTGGCAGACACTAAACCTTCTTGCTGTATCAGAGACCAAGTGCACCGGATAGCTTATTATCATATTGACAGCCTATCCTGTTAGAAGAGTACAGCCTATCTCCAGAAAAGTACAGCGTAATTCTGCTGGGTCAAATGCATGTCTAGGGTCAGTAGCTAGATAATACTTTCTCATTCCATCAAGAGTATTTTAAACAATCTCAATTTGTACCCTTTTAAAAAATGGTCTTGTTTTATGACCATTGCAGTTTTACAAATGAAACCTCTGTTAAATGTTGTTCTTTTAGAGATCATATAAAAATCCTGATTGCAGTGATTAAAAGTATAAATTAGGATGAGGATATTTGATTTCATAGAGCTCAAAGTTCTCTTTCTGCTTCTGATGAAGTCAAAGGAAGCCTTTGCCACTGACTTTGCTAGTAGAAGGATCATACAGCACATTATTATGATGTGAAGTCTCCTGATCTCAGTTTTCTGTAGAGAAAGGCTTCTGGGACCTCTGTGACTGTTTGGTGTATATACAAATGGGGAGACTGCAGGGTTTCCACTCCCATTATTTTTGACAAGATAATTAAACAAACAAACAAACAAAAATCACGAATAGCTTTTTGTACCAGTGGTAATAAAGGTTGTCATATATTGCTTGAAATATGGCTTTCATATTTCTACTCTTTCTTCAAGCTGAATGACTGTAAAATCTCAGCAGACTTAAGTTGAAAACATTCCAAAACTCCTCCAAGTTTATTACTATCAACTTTGTGGTGGTTTGTGATTTATATTAAGACTATGTTTCCTGATATAACTTACAACACTGTCTGGATAGAAACATTTTGATTATCTCCTAGGAATGCAGTTCTCAAGAGGGAGGCATCATTGTTCTAATTTTGCAATATTGGAAGGCTTTCATTAATTATGAGAGAGAAAAGGATATTATAATATTTTAAATCCAATAGAAACAGTACTCTAGAAGCTACTATCAACACTGCATTTCAGTGTTGCAGAGGGATATTTCAAAATATTATGCAGCAGCAGTTTTGAGTTTAATTGTCTGCAGATGGTAGATGATCTATTTTCCTCTCTCGCTGCCACATTTCTAATAGCACCCAGGCTGTTCTATGTAAATGAGTGATCTTTCATATAATTTTGTCCTTAATTTTCCAATATTTTTTCTTTGCATCATTCTCCAGCTGCATCATGTTGGATCTGACCTTTTAATTTTTTTTATATTCCTTAATATATATGTATCACAGCATGCTTAACCATTTAGAGGCAATCATAGAACTGCTGGAAAACAAAGAAATAACAGATTTTATTAATGTGAGCCATGGTAATAGTTGTCTGTAGCAGACAGTGGTTGTTATAGCTCTGTCAGAAAAGTCTGAATATTTCAGGGCACAAACAAGTCAGGATTTTCAGGTTTTTCTTGTGAACTTGAAACTCAGACCTCGGACAGTTACGCACATACCTAATTAAAAGTGTGCCACCTCTCAGTGGTCATTCTCTGTGTGCTCAATGTTAAGTATATGTGTAGTGATGCCTTGATGGGCTATCTAAAAGCAGAGGCCAGACAAGATTAAGAGAGTAAAAAGCAGTTGTATTTATTGAAGGGCCTTCAGGTACATTTAGGGCAGATGAAGTCCCCGCAGAAAAAAAAAAAAAAAATGGACGATGGGTCACTGGTCTTCATACTTTTATAAGTTTGTTCCATTTGCATATTGGGGGTTAATCATGCAATTACGGCTTCAGGTAATGAAGTCATTTACCCCAAGTTTGCTCCCCCTCCAACTCATTATTGTTTACATTTCTAGGAGCCTGAGACAGGAAGGTGTCCTTGATTCCCAGGCCTAGAGAGGAATTGTTGTGTCTGACCGAAATGGGAAAGCAGTAGCTAACACTCTATATGGAGTTTAGAGTTATACACTAAAGAATTACAGGAATAAAAATATATGAAAACGTAAAAGCTAAAATCCTAAGGCCTCAGTAGTGTGTGCATTTTCAGAACAGTGACTCAAGTGGGTACAAGAAAAATTAATCTTAACTAGCTCAAAAATGCTTTACATAAAAATTATATTTAAAAAATTGTTGGAAAAATGTAGTATTGTGAAATAGGAAAATAAAAATGAAACTAGCTCAAATTACTTGGAGAAGTTCATATTAGAGTAATCTGAATAATCAGCTTGTTTTCGCTTAGAAAGCTTAGTGCTGTGACTAGCAGAGCCAAAGAGTCTCCAGTTTCATCAAATGCAGTAAATAATGTGCTTTGAGTCCTTTTCCTGAATGAAAGTCACACGCATCAGCTCATTAATTTGCAGAATAACCACACTAACAACCAAAGATGAAAAGGAACTTGTGGGAGTCTTTGGGTTTTTATTTGTGAAGTTCAGACAATAAAAGACTGACCAAGATTCTTCTTGCTGGCGTAGCTTCAGTCTGGCTTTTTTTTCCCTCATGCATGCTGACCTGGAACTCTTCCTTTGCCTTAGCTGCGATAATCGTGACTCAGCTTACAACACCATACATTCGCATCGCCCCTGCTGCAGGCGACGACCAACTAACAGGTCAGATGTTCAAGTATGGACAAGTCACCATGCCCATTCTGTCTCATTTTCTCTGGCTCCTTTTCCCTGACAGTTTTTTCCTTCTCTGCTCATAAACAGTTTTCTGTGTTAAAAGTTTCTTTCTGTTTATAATTTCCTCCTCAGCTCCATTAAATTCAGTGGTGTGCTTGGCACCAAAACTTACACACGCGTCCCTGTACGTACGAGTCCGCTGCATGTGCCCATTGTTTGTGTGATCTGTGGAATGTTCCTTCAAGCCTGATGTTGTAAAGAGATCTCATCTTGCGCCATCCATAAATTAAATGAAAATTTGAATATAGATATATATCTGTGTACCTGTTTATTTTTTTCTCTGTTATTAGATCAAGACACTAGAATTTCCAAATAATTTAGGCTCAAGAGTTGCATGTGCAAGTTAGGACAAAGATGTAGTATCAGTGGATTCAGGATTTTTTCTATGTAATGTTGGGAAGAGCATATTTTCTGGCAGAATTTCAATATGAAAGAAATTAAAGAAATAAAATAGGTTCCTTTTTATTATGTCATACATGAGTTCTAGGATTAAAATAAAATAACCTAGCATGTAAAATATAAGAATGAGCAAGACTTAAGTATTTAAAACCTCATTGTCAAAGTAAACTCAGTACTCAAGTGGAACCATTATTAGACTGTATGTGGCTTGAAGGATGGTTCAGAATATACCATATACCTTATGAACCTGGGGAAATTATTCATTTTGTTCGAAAATAAACACATGCATAAAACCTTTCAGGGATTTGCAAACATTTTTATTTTCAAACAGAACCAAAGAGCATTAAAAACTCTAGAACCTGAAGTGAGTGTGGTGTGTGAAATTTCTAATGGGGGAAGTAAACCTAGTCCATCAGCTTTTAGTGTATGATAAAACCATTGCTTTTTTGAAGAATACTGGCATAGTTTCTTGGGAAGCACATTGTTACCGTGTTGCTACGAGGGTGTCTAAGAGTTGAGGATGCCTTCAGATGTCTGGTATCTGGATACTGCTACAATCAATAAGAGGCGGTTAAATGATTCAGCTTAAGATAAGAGGATTAGTGGCATGTCTGGTATAGCTTTTAATTCTGGGGTATGTGTTACAATAATAAATCTGAGTGATCCATAATGCCCAAGTTACCTTGTCAATCAAGACAAAATTGCTGCATGTATACCTTTATTTTGTAATAACATATGAACTAACCAGAATAACATACTTATATGATGCCAGGAAGTAGCTTGTTCTTGTTACTGCTGCTTGGCAGAAGCTGTGTCTGCATATTTTTATACCTCAGTTATTTTTTTACGTGACAATTCAAATAAAGCATTGAAGAGACAGGATGTCTTTCAATAGCCTTGAACTTCAACAAGTTTTGATTTCTTCATCACAAGATTCAAATAAGCTTCTGTATTTTTCCATGTGGAGATTGAAATGTTTCTGTTCTCATGTTCTGGTTTTTTATTTGTTTCAATGCAAAACTGGGTAGCTATAGGTAACACTGGAGACATGCCTGTTCCACAGGAAGGAGATGGCTACAGTACTTAACAGTGAGAGAAAAGAGATATGGCTAGCATAGGGTAGCTGGCAAAATATTTATTTCCTTGCTCTGTCAGTGGTGCCATTGGCAGTCTGTGGTTGTCTGTCAGATCTGTGACAGACATTTGTTTCCTTTTTCTTGGGGGGAAAAAAAAGTTCTACCAGAATATAATTTTGTAGTGAAAAAGAAAGCATGAAATTATACTCGCCAACAGCATTTATGGCTATCTGTGAAAAATATTAGAAAGCCTTTGAAATACCCTCGTCTTCCAAACGCCAGCTCATGTTTGAAAGACTCTGTGCTCAGAAGAAAAGAAACGTCTTCCTCTGTCTCGTTTGCCACAACTGCAATAACGAGTGAGGAAACCTCACCCAGCCCACATGGTTGTCCCATGGCAGCAACAAGAATTCCTGTTTTTCTAGAGAGACAGCCTGTCTAGGGGTCCTCAGGGCAGACTTTTCAACTTCAGGGCAGTACAGCAGTAATGGTATGTGCAGTATCCATGAGAAACACAAAGATTTTCTTAAAGGAGGTTTACAGAAGCTGGACCACACATGAGGGAGCTGGGAGTGATACAAATTGTCCCCACATTTTTCTCCTATAAATTTCAAGACTCTGGAAAGGATTTACATGTAAAAAGATTTGTTTATGTGAAAGTATAGGGCTGTTTCTAGCTGTAGTTACCACAAGCCCTACAGCTGTAACTGTTAAATGTCACTTAGCATTTTCTGTTCAGTGCTTTTTCCTCACTTCTTTGCTCAGAACTAAAGTAATTACATTTGAGATCAAGAAATTACTTTCATCTTTTAGCATTTGAGGAGATACATAACCGGCAGTGGGAAGGTCAAGGATGGCATTTTTGGGTTTCTTTACATTGGGAGTTGATGCTTATTGCATAATGAAAATTTAAAATCTTGGCTGCGTTCCTGAATATTGTTACCAAATTTGAAAGGTCTTCCTCTTCACAAATACCATAATGCAGCTCAGCTTTCAAGCCAATTCTACTTGCACTCATTTCCTCCATCCTCGTCAACTCATCTTGCCTCTTACTGGTGCAGTTTATAAACAATGCATTATTAATTTTTCTTTGTCCTTCCTTTCTCCTTCCTTTTTCATATAAAAATAATAGATCTTCCATTTATAGTATTACCAGCTAGTTGCCCTAAATATCTTGACAGCCACTCCAGTTTGCCTTTGCAGCCTGTAGCAAAGAGAACTTTTCCTTGCAGTTGCACTTAAGTACCTACAGTGTAGTTGTCCTTGAGTGATAGCATAAGGTAACCTAGTGTAAAAGGAACTGTGTGATTTTAACTCTTAGAAGCCAGAACAGGGAAGTTAGTGTTGTTAGTAAATACATTATTATCAGTGATCCAGTAACTTAGTAGCTAAGGAATTCAAATTTGGGGGATAGTGTTTAGCTTTCAGTGTTACCTTACAAGAAGTAACTAACTTGAACCACTCAATTGACCCTGTCCTCTAACAGACAGGGAGAATATCTAACTACCTTACACCTGTCTGCCAGGAAAAAAGACTATGTATACATGAGGCATAGTAATACTCATGATATCGTCTCCATATTTTCATAAAAATGTGGTTTAACATACAGTTGAAATCATCTAGGATGTTATCAAAAAACTTACCACATACAAATGTGACTGTATGATCTTAAATTTAAAGTTGAATAACAAATCCATCTTTTTGAGAAAGACTGAAATCATTTGCAGTTTGTTTCAGTATTTTGTAAGAGACACTTCATCTAATAGGTTTAAATTGGCCATATTTGGTATTCACTTGGCCCTCATATATTTTGTTCTCTCTGCATTCTGAAGAAATAGCATGCTTAGAATCATGATTAGGATGTTCATTCTTTCAGGCATTTTCTTAATTGTTGAAATATGTCTGAGTTACTTGTACTTAAATTAAAGAATTTCCATTTGTGATTTAGTGGAGCAGCCACTACCTCACTGGATATTATTAAGACTGATTTCCATAGAACGCCCTTTTTATGACCCATTGTTAATTACACATCCAGCTGCAAGAAAGAGTTCTGAATTGAACATTCTTCATACATGAAATTCTTAGTACAAATCAAATGCAGCAAGATCTGTCAGAAGGTTTGTAGAGTAACTGATACTTAACAATTGGGAAGATTTTTTTTTTAAAAGATAGAGGCAAAAGCTTAAAACTTAAATTGTATTTATCCTGCATACCTTAAGGTCTAGATAATCACCATATTTTATAAGCAAGTTAAAAACAGTCAAAAAATAATCCCAGTTGGTTTCTTCTCCTTTATGAAGTTAGCACCGTAATAAAACATACCCATTTCTTCAGATGTGCATTCAGTACATAGCAAGATTTATTGCTATATTCTTGGTCACATTCCGTTCTCAGCCATTCCACTGTAAAAATGAAAAAAAAATAAACTGAAATCTTTGATTGATTAAATCGCAACTTCATGGAATTTTTTTATGTCAAGGGATTTACTCCAGTATTGTACTGCATTACTGAAAACATGGTTTGTTTATTAACACAGAAACCAGCAACATAAACTTGAGAAGGAGTGTTTTGCTATTTACCATGATTGTTTTGCTTTACAGTGCATCTGAGGTATAACAACATGTGCTGGACAGACCTTCTCATTCATTTTTTCTCCATCCTGAACCATGTAACATTGATTTGGATGTATTCTGACATGCCGAAACTTGAAATGCTATTTTGGGCAATGTAGAGCCCACTATTTCCTAGTTGAGACAAGACTGCTGTCTGTACTAACAAACCTACATGCAGATATGTCTGTCTGCAGGTTCAGTGCACCATTTTAGAAGTTTATCATTGTCTTGATACTTCTGGACAACATTTACATTAGTGGGAGTTGTGGATAGTTATCCAGGGGAGAATGAGCACCTCTGTGCTGTAATGTCAAAGCCATATTGCAGTGCTGTTGCAAGATCAAGTGACAAGGAAAGCAGAATGAGAACGGATCTGACTCTCCAAAGTGAAATTCTAAGCCTGTTTTTATGTGATGGCCTCAATGATTGTTGTACCAATTGTTCAAGGATTCTGGTCCTCTTGCTCAGCTGGGCAGAATGCAAAACAAGGAAATGTTCCTATTTTCTGCAGCACTGGCTGAATGCATTTCAATGGGCTGGACTGTCACTTGTGATTTATTGCCCATTTTTGTTCTTTTATGCGTTATATTTGTCATTTTTGCAGTGACAGTTTCATCTATAAAACAGTATAGTTACAAGAAAATGTTAAGAGGATACAGGAGTGCCATGGGAGCTGCTGTTTCCTTTTCTCCCTTTTATTTCCCCTAGTACATTACAGAGTCAAATGTCAGGTTTTCTGTAAGACAGTGCAGCCAAAGCATCTATGCTTTTAAGCATAAGTACATTTTCCGCAGAGCACCCAAAGAAGAGCTGAAGTTAAATAGTAAGACAAAGAAGGCCTAAAAATAATGCTTACGACATTTCACAAATGGTGAAATAACCCACAATACAAATACAAGCTCTTGCCATCTGTACAAAATAGAGAACCCAACTTGATTAGAAATCCGTTATCAGTGTGATTATATTATTTATATTAAGTACTCCACTTAATGTTTTAAAATAATAGTTCCTTTAACGTTCTCTGGAAGTGGGACCCTTCCAACTCCTCTGCATAAGTAGGAGAATAAGGAGGATAAACTGCGGGGGGTCGTATCAGGGCAGTTTTGCTCTGGCCATTGATGGTTCTGGTTGGCCGAGGGGGTGTGGGTTCTTCAACTGTCCTGGCATTGCATCGCCAGAGCCAGTATGTTACAGACCTGGCACAGAAACAGCTGGAGAAGATCCCATGAACTCGAAGACAGTATCAACCTTTCCCTACCCTTTAGGAAGGACAAGTAGCCTAATTAGGTATGTTTTCCACTGTAGAAACAGTTTGTCTCTTATTTAGAAGAATTTTAAAAAGTTGGTTGCCACAGAGGTAGTAGTCAGTCCTTACAGTAGCTGTGTTACATCCCCTAAGTACAAAACCAATCTGGAAGTTTGAGCATTCCAGTACATACCTGAGACAAAAATATGATTTGAAGTGTCTAATATCTCTTTCATGAAGAGAGTCATCCAAATTTAACATAAGCCACCAAAGATGGGTCTGTTTGGTTCATCCGAGATTGAAAAATAATGTATTGTCTTAGTAAAGTGTGGTCTTTATTTCAGGGTATCTGTGAGGCTGTTTGAGGTTGGGCTAGGGGGAGAGGGCACTTTTCCTAACTGCATTACAGAGAATAGAATCATAAAACCCAGTCATGAAAGTAATGATATGAGTGAAATGACCAGGATAAATCCTTAACAAACTGAAGGAATCTCTGGCATCTGTTTAGTACTGGTACTGGTCAGTATCACACCTACTTCAAAATGTTTCAACATCATCAATGTACAGACAAGCAGAAAACCTAAAACAACGCAAATATAGCAGTAGGTAATTTTTAGAGCATAGCTGTCATATAGTGTGTTATTTCTAGATTAAAAAAATGCCTCTGATTTTTACGTTTGAAACAGAACATGCTTTGGATGTACCACAATGAAAAATTAAGGAGAGACAAGGGAAGACAAAGAAACTCGGAGATATAATTAGTAACTAAAAAAAGTGTGAATTTCAGTGTTATTGACTGTATTCATAAAATGCTAAGCAATTAGAATTTTAAGTTTAAATAAAATGCGGGACCAGTTGTGGATGAAATAGTCTGCAAATCTGGTGTTTGTACCACTGGAGAGTTTAACAAATGTTTAAGGCAATATTACTTGGATTGCCTTTATTTTAATGTATAGGTGAACATTCAAATGTGTTACAGTTAAATAGAGTAGTGCAGCAAAAAAGGAGAGTGATAATGTCAGCTTTAAGCAAAAGTTACAGAACATACTGTCTTGGGCAAAAGAATGTCTTAGCAATTCACTCAGTTTAGTTTCCTTGTAATAACTGAAATCTTAATAAATATCTAAGCCATTTTTGTCTGCTTGGAGTAACAATTAATACTGTGCAAGACAGAACTGTAGTTATTGATGAGTTTTTAACACCTTCTTTAGACAATATATTGAAAATGTTCTTTTCTGCAGTAATGGGAGTTCGACTGCAAGAACCAATGATTTTAGAGCTCTGGGAAAGGCACTCAGGTATATCTGTGCATTTTAAAATTTTTATTTTTCAAAAATTTTGAATTATCATTTCCTTCCCTTCATCTAATTTTCTGTCAGTGCTGAGCACTAAGAAGTTTTTGTGTACATAGAAAATTCCTGTGCCATTGAAAGCTGAGTCGCAGTTTTCCATAAAATTGAGCAGAAGTTGGTGTCTTGCATGGTTTTAAGCTGTCAAGAGGTGAAATAAGTACTATCAGGTTCTGTTTAATCTTTCGAGTTCACATCAGAAGCACAAAGCGAAACAGAGGAAAAATAGTAAATTCTAATTGTCAGAAGCAAACAAAGTATTCTATAAGCCTTTTTGAAGGAAAATAGTTGCACTTTTCAGTATGCTATCATTGAATTAGACCACTTCTGGTTATGAGTAAATGTGTCAATAATTAAAAGTGAAAAGAGCTGATGATAAAAATGACTGTTTAAGGCAGTCTTAATCAAATAGGACAAGTGGATATTTTCCTTTAACCTCCAGGAAATATATGAAAAACAAAATATAAATCAGTGGTAACTATTCAGAGGAAGCCTAGTCTATTCTTGTCCCTGTACTTGAATATTGGTGCATTCAACATTATTTCGGTATGAATAGGTTTTTTTATTGGCAATACTGTAAACATTTCTGAAATGTGAACGACAGAACTGCTACACTGTATTGGCACAAAGAAAGATTTAAAATTCTGTGGAATTATTTCTCCTTTGTTGTGCTGATTCTCCTTTCCAGTTCCTCTAGCCCACCTTCATGCCCCAAAATAATGTTGACTCTTAAATGCTTTAAAAGAAAAAAAGTTTTGAGTGTTTTTTCCTACTTCTTATAAATTTATCACAAACATATTTTTCTGCATGCATCATTACATGTATAATTCCATTTATTTGTTAGTAGAATGAACTAAGTTATGCTTTCTTCCAAGAAAATATGTGGGTAGTGAGTAAAGAGAAGTAAATTCCAAGTGTGTTTGTTTTTGAAGGATTTCTGAAGAATCCTTCATAAGGATTACAGTGTGAAGGGAGATTGGTAGGGGAAGTCACCAGGAATGTCAGCCTCATCTGTGAGCCAGTGGCAGCACAGTCCAAAACATCCATGGATGTTCAGACCTTCCCCAGGGATACCTCTGCCCATCTCCTCCAAATGGCAAAGTAGCCATGCCTTCACTGACTTTCCATCTGGAACTGTTCAGTAGTGTTCCTCTGCTTAAGTACTTGGCCGACAGCAAGATCAGAAGATGATACCTCACTCTGCTACTTCTTATCCACAGCTTCAGGTAGCTTTGTTCCCATGCTGGATATGATCCCTTGCATTCAGGGATGGAAAATAAAACAGCCGTGTTTGTCTAGGCCAAAAGCATCTAGTTCTGTAGCTGAGTTTCGCCCTTAGTAGGTCAGCTCCGGAAACATTACTGTGATGTGATTTCACGTCTTTCCTGCTTGGTAGAGGCCAGTTGAGTACTAGAAAACCACATTTTATCTCCCCTGAAGAGGGCTGAGTCCTCTTCAGGCTTCAAATCCATACCTTTCCTGTTTCAAGAAAATAGCTGACATAAATTTTCCATTATGTCTGATATTTCTTGTCATGTCTCAGTATACTTTCAGGAGTAGATCTAGTGTTGAAAGCATGGGAGGCAAGAAGAGCTCTTCTTCAGCAACAAGTGAAAGTCAAATACCCTTGGTGGGGCTGATGATAGATTGTCCACTTCTTCTATAGCGATGGCCTGAAAGTGGTGCTGCCTTGCTTAGAAAATGTATTAGGTATGGACAGAATCAATCTGGACTGTCTGCTTTCATTTCCTTAGAGCTAATTTGAGAGAGTTACTCTTCTACCTGAGTACTGTTGGTTTGAGGTTGTGTCAAGAACCATAAAATCAAATGTTTTAGGTCTAAAGGGTACCCTTGTTGTACATTATGTACCTCTATGACTTCTTGTTCACAGAAGATGCTATAAGATGCAATTGCACTTCCAATGGCTGCAAGTGGGACCTCTTTCACAGAGCATCAGCTGGGAGCAAGCCCTACATTCAAAGTACTGGGACACCTGCAGTTTCAGCCCTTGGTGCTTCGTTTCTCGGACCTCCTCATCCTTATTTGATATGAGACCTATATGCATACAGCTAATTTGATGCAAGTTTATTCTCATGACTTCTCAGTGAGCATTGGTATCAGAAATGTGTGTCTCATCATATCGGCCATTGTTGTGCTTGTGTTAGAGAGTACTTGGTAAAGAAGCCCAGTTTCATCTTTCCACAGAAGCTAGGAGGATTTCAACTTCTATTTGAGTAGCGGGGTCTGTTTTCACATATGCTGCCATGACTTTTCTGTTTGTTGGCATAGAGGTGTGTGCTGTGCACCACTGTGGCGGCTTCTTTGACCACACATCGTGAATACTTATAAATATGTAACCACCCTTTTTTCTTCATAGAATAGACCAAAGTGTGTGGGAGTACCCTTCAGGGCCATTTGAAAGCTTAAGGTTCCAAAGACTTTATATTTTTTTCCCTTAGTAAATTATGTATTTCCAAGAAGGAGATGCACTGTGACTGTGTTTTTGAGACTTGTTAATAATTTCTGGTTGTGGTACAGCTATTGAGTGTGCTTTAAACATCCCTTAATGATCTCAGTGCTATTAAAGTGTGAGGTCTTATGCTTTTTTCCAGAATGAATGAGGGCTTCAAACTCCTTGGGTGCCCACCAGAGAGGAAAATATTTTTTAATGAATTTTAATTATTTAAATTTCTTTGCTTAAAAGAAAAAGGCAAAGAAGAGCTAGCAGAAAGGTTGGTGGCTTTGTTTCAAAGGAGAAAACAAGCTGTTTATCAAGATTTGCTTGCTTAAGTATTTTTTTTTTTAAAAAAATCAGTCTCCAGAAACAATCCAGTCTAAGTAGTCTGGATTAAAATCCTGTTAAAAATAGATTGTGATGAGACCAAACGGTATGTGTCACACTGGGAACTTCATTTGTTTTAGGCATGTTTTGTAAAGAATGTTGATACTCTTGACAACTAGAAATGCAGATGTTTAACCAAAAAATCTTTCTGCTCACATGCACCAACATGAATCATCCACTGTGAGAGGGCACAGTTCATTTGATAGTCACTTAAATGAGTCGTATTCATCAGTGAAATAGTTCTTTGCATGTCTTTTCATGCAGTTCTTTGTCACTTATATCTACATTTTCCTAAAGAATATCACAAACAAAATTAATAATTCATAACTATTGTTACACAGCAGAGCCTTATTTTGATACTCCCTTCTTAACACAGACCTTCTAACAAGTCTGTTTTTTCCTGTATTTAAAAAAACACCAAATAAAAAATATATCAAATCAACATGGTTCTCCTATGGAAATACAGAAAACTTTGTCTAGGAAAAGAGGATCTGTACACAGCAGTATTTATTGTGATGATGATCATAAATTGCAAAAAAAATACTCTCCTGCTAAAATGTAAGTGCTGCTTGCCCTCTTTCCCAGACTTCAAAATTATAGAGCGGTGAGCACATCATGGGAGGGAAAATCAGACTACGTTGATTTCAACATTTAAATGACTCCTATGCTTAGCAAAACAAAAAGAAAACGAAGTCTCTACCATGTAGAAAAAGCAGTTTATACATGAGCATTTCCAACAGAAACCAAGAGCAGAAAGGAAAAATATTGTAAAAAGAGAAGTAAACCGACCTTACTCTTGCGATATTTGGAAAATTAATATATTCAAGACATGAGCTAGAGAGAGAAAACTGAAAAAATACTGGTCAAAACCACCTTCTGGCACAAAATGTACCCTGCCCAGCAACACCTCATAACTTCTACCATATGGACAAAAACCTGCAGTTTTAAAGGAGCGCGAGGAGCACTGATTGGAAAGCTAACAGCGAGGATGGCAAGGGAGAACTCTGTCTCCTAGCTGGAGTTCTACCAGGAGTAATAAAACAAAGACTTTGTTAGCAGAATACATGCTGGCTAGCAGATGAGGACTGAATGCCAGTCACTTACAGTAGAAACAGAAGAGCCAGGGTGGTAATTCATTTCATCTACAGATCTGTATGCGTTTTGGGTCTTCTCCAAGATAGGCTCAAATCCTGGCATCTGGAATGAACCTGAAACTCAAATAAAAGCGTGTTGGACTGGCTTGTCTCTTGCAGCATTGGTAATGCTGCTGCTACCGATTTATAAATGAGGGTACCATTTTCTGCAGCCATGAGGGCAGAAATGCTGAGGAAGTTTCTGGAGGAAACAGGGTATTTTGCTCTGCTGCCCTGTTGCAGTGTGTTTTGCAGTTTGTGATACAGGATTGGGTTTCCTGTTGGTCATTTGACATTTATAAGCACCTACCTCTGTGGAGCACCTGTTTTCATACCCGGACAGACATATTAGCATTCTTTCTTACTTTGTCACACTGCCTTTTATCCCAGCCCTTTACTTTTGGCAATTCTTCCTACCTTTATGTTTATGAACCTTTAAGTTGCTTCCTTCCTTGAAACACCCCAACCAACGCCATCAATTAAAACATTTGTCAGTCCCTCAAATCGCTCTTGAAGATCTGTTGGCACTGTGGTACTAGCTGGAAATGGTAAGTGATACCAGCTAGCTAAAAGAGCAGGAAGGATAGAACTGTTTGGGTATTGGAAATGCATCTTCTTAGGGGTTTCTGCCTCCCCCTTCCCCCTGTGATTGCTACACATGCCGATTACAGCCTAACTCAGCTAGGTAGTGTGCTTTTAGTGGCAAAGATTGCTTAGCTGTGTGCCTGCCCTGTTCTTAGCACAGTGGGGCTCCCAGTCTGATTTAGAGCTTCTAGCTCCTACTATCATAGAAATAATAGAGAGTAATAATGATAGTAGCCTCTGTAATTCATGTTGTCCTTGGAGAGCGTGGGCAGAGTCTTTAAAGCCAAGTTCTCTGATCTTTTCCGTCTTCTCACTTTGTGGCAGGGACAATGGGATCCTAGTGATGGGTGTTCCAAGGCAGCATCATACCTCTCTGCTTCTCTCCTGCCTTGTACCATTTTGCATAATTTCTGCCGCCTAATCACAGTGCAACTGTCACACAGGGGTATAATGTTTCATTTTCCTGACTCACTCTGTGAAATAACTCAAAAGTAAGTGCTGAGATGTGATAGTTGAATCTTACTGCCTGCATTAAAAAATCACAGGGTAGTTACTAATTCAAAAGTTAGTTTTCCAAGTCTGACTGGAAAATGGGATGATCTGAACTAACTGTATTAGTGCTGTAAAGCCTTGTAACGTTAGCCATTACATCAGTCACTGTAACACCTGTGGATGAAATGCAGTTGGAAAGGCTTGCAAGCGTCTTACCAAGCAAGTACCTTTTGAGAGTGTAAAGCTGCAGAAAGGAAGTACAAAAGGCAGGAACTATGGTCAGCCTTGAGTGGGAGAAATAAAATGAAACTGGTCTAGTTAATTAATGGAAGGGATTATTTGTTGACTCAAGTAGAAGAAACATCTGGATTTTTTAAAGACTGCTTTAGACAAAACAACCTTTAGCTAGTTTTTACTAGTAGCAACTTTAGTCTTACCCCTCTCTTTGTAAGTAGTGCCTAGAATTTTGAGCCAGGGTTATTTTATTGTTTATTCTATTCTGTAAAATGGTCAGTCATTTCTAAGTACTTTTTAGGGAGGAAAGAAATACTGAAAAGCAAGTCTAAACTTTGTTCATTTACAAAGAGAGAAGGAGAGAGAGAATTTATTCAGTTTGGTAGAGGTCCATTTCTTTTACTGGAAAACATTTTCATTTTTCTTGAAAAATAAGATAGTGCTTGCATCTAAGTTAAAAGAATGATTATTTTGCTTGCATAGTTCATTCATCTTAGCTTTCATTTTAGTGAAAAGTAGTTCTGCTGCAACCTTTTCTATCCATAAGCTACCTACAAGAGATTATTCTTTATGAAGTTTTGAGGTTGATGATAACATGATAGTTGTGCCTTCTGAGTGAGAAAGGAAAGGGAAATTTTCCACCAAAGGAAGTGGCAGAACTACAAATTCTTCAAAGAGAGAGGAGGAATATTTTTTACCCAGTCTTCTAACCTATTGTGGGGAAATAGGAATTTAGCTGCACAAAGTCATTTAAGAATTCAAACTCTGGCAGACACTAAATATTAGCAACTAGAATATAATTCAGTTCTCATTTTGAAGAGGAAGATGCTATGAACTGGCAGAGTAATGACTAAACTTCAGATGAGATTCCAATATTAAGAAAAAGTTAATGGAGTAGGTCTGAGAGTAAAAAAAATAAGTGAAATACTATCTTCGGATGTTTTCATGGATACTACTTAAAAATATTATCACTGGGGCTTGCAAAGTATGGAACAAAACGGGATCCATGAGGAAAAATCATAAGTCAGGCCAACTGAATGCCATTCTTTCTAAGTGAAGGAAAAAAAACATATTTCACATTTTAAATGCTTCTGTGGGAGAGCCACAAAGAATGGGAAATCAGTCAGTAAAAGGGAAATTGTAGTTGCAGAGATTAACCAGAAAAGTAAATATCTAAAGGGATGGAACCTGATAGTGTTACTGTCTTCCCTGTATTCCGCGCAGGAAGCCTGGGGAAATACTTTACTGGGTTTTGCAGCACCTTAGGGTTTATCTCTAAGTGTATCTCTGTTTTGCACTTCTGGCAGGAAGCACTCTAGTCAAAACTTTCCAAAGTCAGCGTCTTAATCTTTTTCAAACTGGCAGGAAACATCTCCTTGTCCTTTCATTTTCTAAGCAGCTCCCTTGAGCTATCCTGCACTCACTGGTCTTTAGTGAACTATTGTCTTTCTAGAGGTGCACCACAGTGTATATGTCAGTTTGGCCTTGATTTTTGCAGCTCCACTAGCCCAGACAATCTCAGAAAACAGAAGTGAGGTTTTCGTGCAAGGCTTGAAGTCAGTCATCTGTATGCAAGAGTAGATTCAAAATCTTAAAAGTAAAACAAACAGAAAAATCCAAGTAACTTATTAGGTCAAGTGTTGTGAGGAAAATGCAGTGGGCATAGCTCAGTTGTTGTCATCAACTTAATTACCTGTTTTCATTAAACACAGATACTTCACTGGATGCACAGAATTAGTCTTGCAGCTATATATTCTTAAAGGCTCCAGGGCGATCAAGGAAATTAAAAATTACAGTGTCAGTCAAAGTGGTTGAAACAACAGTAATAAAATAAAGAAATAAACCACTAAAACTGATAGTGTTTACTATCATGATAGTGTATCGGTTAGGCTGTTTCCGTAATGAGAGATTACATTTCATTCAATATTTTTAGCATCTGTCAGTACAGCAGAGTAAAAGAGAAATCACAGCCTTTTTTTTTTTTAGGCTTGCAGTAGTACTTTTCCAAATCTCTCTTGAAAACATACAAACAAAACCAAATGCACAAATGGAAATTGCAGTTTATCAGGAGGCAAAACGAATTTCAGAACTGCTGCCCTTAGTTGACTCACTCCCCTTAGGCACAGCTCACCCTTCCCTCCACAGTGCCAGTGCAATTGCCTGTGTGGATATGGGTTAAAAGTCAGTTAAGAAGTAATTATGAGGTGAGAGGCAAATATCACTCAGTCAACATCTATCTATCAGATGGAAACACGGGAGAAGTAAAGTGACACTGCTTGTCATAGATAATGCACTTTAGGGTTTAATATTAAATGCTGTATGGTATGTTTATTAACTGAATGGAAGAGTCAGTGTTGGGGCAGCAACTCTTGATTACGATGGTAGATGGCATGAGTTAGCAGAATTCACATAGGACTATTAAGAATTTCAGTGGGACAAAAGCAAACTGAATGAAGAGGTAGTACCAACTCAAATTTCAGTCAGATAAATGCTAAAATGTAAATTTGAATGGCTTTTAACTTACAAAGGTTTCAAAGCCGAGCACCGTACTAAAGAAAGGGATGCATGTTTCACTGTAAACAATGCACTGTAAAAAACTTTCAGTATCCATCTGATGTTGAAATAAAACCAAACAGAATGCTAAGAGGTATGAAGAGTGGATTAGAACACAGCAATTTTCTAAAATCCAGTCGTAGAAAAACTGAGGTATGTTAAAGGAATAAGCAGCATTAAATAAAATGCAGGAAGGTAATCTCTAATTTCTGATACTAAAAGACTCAAGGAATGTTCAAGAAAGGTGAAAGGTGGCAAGTTCTTTTCATTTACTCAAATAGATTTTGGAAACCACTAACACCAAGAATGGAGCAACATTTTGTCAGCAAATAAATAAGTTGCTGAGTGGAAATAAAGGAGAACTGAGGTAATGCCAATATTATTTTATAATCGTTAATCATAGGAGTTTTTATAAGGCTTGTTAAACATCATGCTTCCAGTTTAAGACAACCTCTATTGTGAGTAAGACTGAGTCCATCACTGTGAGAAGCTTTATCCTTTTTTTAACTCAGAGTGGCACTACAATTCTTTTCATAGACAATTTGAGATGATTCCTCAATTGGATAATCAGTAAATGATGCAGTATGGGAGTTTGAGTGTCCTGATGTTAGGCTCTGTGCTGCTTCCTTTGTAGGCTTTCTTTGGAGATTTTACATTGGTGGTGGATTCCCCAGCTTTTTCAGTACTCCCAAGAGGACAGTACTTTGTGTGGTGGAAGGCATTTCATGAAAGTTGTGCTCCATCATATGCAGAAAACGTGTGTGCTTTGAATATGACTTTGATAGTATCTCCTCTGAGTAATGTAAGTGTAGCTGGTTCCACTGAACTGAGGACCATGAGCTGCTAAAGAGAGACATGGCACTGAGATAGAACACACTGGATAGTACTGTGAATGGTTGCCTTTACTTAATTTTACTGTTTAGCACTCATATTCCCAAAACTAATGCTGGAAGCCTTAACGAAAGGAATGAAACCATAAGGCAGAAATCGTTTTTAGCAAGTCATTCCTGATGGGTATTCCAGCAAGGTGGAGTAGCCTGAAGGAGATGATGAAGAACAGGCTTTGGAAGGAACCAGTCTTAGAAGCTGCATCTGAAAAGATACTACTTGCTCTTGACTTAACATTCTTTCTTGCTTGGGTTTTAGATTTAAAAGAGGGCTTTATATGTCTTACCATTTGCATCATACTTGCTTCATCATACTGCTTCCTGTTGGCCAAGTTCAGCTCAACAGCTGCTTTTTGCACAAACATGGTCTAGATGTCTTCTAAATACCTACTGCAATTTTGAGTGCTGTGAAGATTACAGCAATATAGAATTTGACAAAATTATTTGTATATGATACAGGAAAATAAAAATAGAACTGTTTACTCATACAAAGTGTGAATCATCCTTTATTCATACAAAGTAAGGATTTTACCAGTTCAGGAAAGTGTGTGTGTATTTCTGTCAAACTAATATTCTTGTGGGACTGGGGACAGGGACAGGCAACACATCATCTTCTCTGATTTAGCACTCCTGTAAAGTACCTTGGCCAGAATTTTCCAAAGGAACTGGTTCCTGCAGTTAGCTCTAGATATGTTTTGATTAATGGATATCACCCTTTCTGGAAGGTTTTTCTGGCATTCCTCCTGGCAAGGAGTTTTGAAGGTGTAGGCCAAAAGTGTGACTGTGGGCACTTAGAAGTACTCTCCGTCTTAGAATATCCTGGTTAAAAGTAAGAAGAAATTTTGGAAATGTTTTCATTCTACTTTTCAGAAAATATCTCTTCATGTAAATTGACCATTAATTTGCTTCCTTTCCAGAAAGAGAAAGTGAAGAAACAAGTAAAATATAGTTGGTGCTATCAGAATCCTTTCTGAAATCCAGTTGGTGATACAAGAATGTGGTCTTAAAAGATTACACTTCACTTAGGCTTTACTCTTCCTTCTCCCTTCCCAAAAAAGCTATAGCAGGAAAGCGATCCATAAATCCCTGTGTCCACTTTATGGCATGGTGCCTCAAATGATGAATGCTGACACATTTTGATTAAAAAAAAAAAAAAAAAGGAAGTCCATAAAAAAATAAAATCAGCTTAGTGAATTGAATGTTGCTTCCTTAACGTTTTTCATCCTGAACTCGTTTAGTAGGGGAAATGGATATTTCATCAGACATGGATTTGACGTTCCATCACATTATACAGTAAACAGTACAAACAATGTTATTTTTTTTAAATGGAGAAGCTGGAGGAGCTAAGACAGTAGCTGCTGTAAGGCACTGGTTATCTCATTTAAACAGATATTAAATGTAGGTGCCAGTGGTGTGATCATCAGCTGCTTCCCACTTTGTGAATAAATTGCTTAGAAGGAGTCTTTTTTCCTACCAGATGTGACCTAGATTTAGATTTCCAAAGGCAAAAAAAAAAGTCTATTGTGTAAAAAAACAATTGTGAGTAAAATGCATGGTAAATGAGCTTATCTCACTTTTCCAGGTGTTTAAGCTAATATGTTACGGAATTACAGCTTCATTTATGAAAAATAATTGAGGAAAATGTTCCAGCAAATCAAATTTGGATAAAGGCTTAGTATAGTTATTGTGTTGTTAGCAAGTTTCTAAATGGAAGAAAGAAAAGGGAGCAAGCACAGATAATAAAAATATAGAAATTTGTGAATCTGTGAAGAGGCTTCTGTAAAGGGTCAGGGCTGGCAGTAGTACCCCACATGTATTGTGGTCCTGCAGAATGTCTTGGAACAATATGAATAATTATATTCCTGACAACCCATATGAAAGCAGGATTTTTTCTTGAAAGACCAAGCCTTGATATCTGTCGGCCCTGGATAAGGTTAATGACATTAGTAGGTTAAGTGTATAAACATCAAAAGAATAACACCTTTATTCTTTTTCTCATTTCTCTTTTTCTTTTATCGATTCCATAGGGGCTGCCACTCGAAAACCGGACCCAGAGCCTGAGAAGCAGACAGACCATACTGTTAAAATTGCTGGAGTCATTGCAGGCATCTTGCTGTTCGTCATTATATTTTTGGGGGTCGTGCTGGTAATGAAGAAAAGGTGAGCAATTAGTGGATGTTTTCTATGTCCATATTCATATTGCATCTCCTACGGCAGTACTCAGTTTGATATTGGTAAAAAGTATCCAGCCACCTTCGTGTCCACAGAGAATTAATGTTTCTGTCTTTGTTTTATGTATAACAACTCGAGGTTAGTGATTCTAGCACTTCTTACATCAGTACTGCATGATGGACTCTAATAATAGGAGACTATCTTGTCCTGTGTGAGTCTCCACCCCTATTCGACAGATCAGCTGGAAGCTAGATGTAGTTTCATTCTTGCATGTAAAAGAAGTCCTTAGTTAAACAGGAGCTAGAGCTAAGGTAATTTGTGCCAAGAATGAGGTCTGTATTGTTCTGCATAAACTTCATTTCGTGAAAACGAAGGAAAATATTACAATGGTGCTGAATGTTTCCAAATGCTGGTTCGACACACTCATGCACTGAGATTGTTTTGGTCTGAATATCATTTGGAAACTGCCACATTGTTAGAAGTGTAAGGCTTTTAAAACTGCTTGCCTTTCTCAACCCTTTAAGAGGTAAAATAGTAATGGGAAAAATATAGCTAGGGAGTTGGCACAGATAAGAAAAAAACCCCATATGATCTTAGAAACTTAGTCTAGATTGGGAGAAATTAATTAGCAAATAGAATTAAGGTTTTAGGTTGTATAATGAGCAATGTGAGATTTGCCACTGTTAGAGGTGGGGTTGGGAATGTTCAAGTGCTGTGTAAAGGGGCTGAGTGACAAATTCTCCTTCCACTTCCTCCACAGTCTTCTTACTGTGTCCCATAACCCCTCACCTGCTTGCTATTCCCCTTGTATTATCCCCTTTTTTCCTTTGAGAGCAATCCTGGCCTGATTTGGCTCATCCCAACCCTGTGTGGTTTAATTGTATGTTAACGAGTTTGGCAGGTCTGAGACAGTCCAAACCCCTGAGCTGCCTGAATTTCTTCCAGAATTTGAACAGTGGAGGTGCACAGCAAAGGAGGCAGCTGTCTGACAGTGCCTCAGGGCAGGCAACAGAAGTAGCTGCTTTTCACTCTCCTTGAAGACAGAAGCAGGGCCATGAGTTAGAAGGGCTCTATGAAGAGAAAGGTGAGCTGTGGCCAGGGCTGGGGGCTAGGTCATGACAGGAGGTATGTAAAGCACTCAGAAGCTGCTATACAGAAGAGACTGAGACTTAAGCCCCAGGGTGAGTCTGACTGGGGCAATGGAATTGACCCGGTAACCAAGTCTGCTTAATAAAGTACAGTGTAGCAGGGTTGAAATCTGTTCTGACTTTGCAGTACTTTCTTCTTCCCACTTCTGATTTCTTGCATCATTCATACCTTCAATTTTAACAGTTGAACTCCCAAACTCCTCCCTAGGGCCAGACACAGCACTTGGCATGCAGGGAGGAAGGCTTCTTGGATTTTCTGGCCAATCTTTCTTCACACAATTCCTGACCAGCATTCATCATTCTCTCTGTTCCAGTTCTGAGCCTCTCCTTAAGTGTTTCTGCCAAAGGTAGAATGTATTCACCCAAGGGAGACAAGTTACTCTTAATCTTGAAGGGAGAGCATTGCAAAATGATCCATATAGTTTCAAAGTGAATAAGGTGTCCGGGTCTCTGGCTAAATGGATGCTATGCCAGCTCCTGCTTAATTCTCTAGAGGAAAACTCTTTGATAATCTAATTGTTAGAGGCAGGAGGGCTCAGATCCTAAGTGTTTGCATTAATGCAGAAGGATACTTGATTCCTTCTGTCTACCACAGCAGAGTAATTATTATTCATATTAATTCTGTTGGTAGAGAAAAAGTGCATTGTGTGAGCTTCCTTGGTTTTTGGAATAAATCTGCTTGTGACAGAGATGGAACTATTGAAAATACAAGTCCAGGAACTCTGTTGCCAAATACATACAATTTCATTGTGTAGTACAGAAAGAATGATACCAATAACTTAAACATATCCTAGAATGATGGTGCAGCCTTGAACAAAACAAACTGAAATTAGTTGAAGCGAATATTAAAAAGTAAGAACGGTTCATTTGTGTAACAGGATGTGACTGGGCTTTAATGAGAGTTTCGGGAGGTGGGTATATTGTCTCCCAAGCCTCTAAAGCATCTGCTGTAGCATAGAAGATCTTGAATACAATTACACTCATGACTTAAGCAGAAGATGAACCGATTATTCAGTAGGTTGTTATTGGTGCATTAATTCACTAGGCTGCTGAGGGCCCCTATGGTTTCCCCTTGGTTCAGTTACTGTGTATATATTATGCATTTGAAGAAAACGTATAAATCATGCCACAAGCTTAGTGTGACTGTAGTGGTTTTGCAGTTCTGCAATATTTTAGGTGCTACTTTGGAAAACAATCTTATCAAGCTGGTGTATTATTTGACTTCTGCACTTGATAATTTTATTTCGTTTACTTTATCAGGAGCTTTACTGGCATAAAGATCTGAGTGAAAAATAAAATAGCACCTTGTAATTCGGTGGCACCTTTCCCCTGAGAACCACTTTGTTCTCTGCACTATTATATGCAGACACTCTGGACTGCAGTGGTGGATTTCACTGCACTGAGTCTACATGCTCTGAAACTTGTCTTGTTTGGAGATAGCTACAGCAAAATCCCATTCACATTCCACTATCCCAAGGCACATCCCAAAGCAAATACTATGTGTTATTCATTCTTCCACAGAAAAGAGTCTTAGGTACTTGATCTCCAGATTGCACCAGTAGATGAAACTTACTCTGTCTCTGGGGCTGCACAGTGCTTAATTAACTTAATTTCAAACCATTTATTTCCTTTGTCAAGAGATTTGGAAAGCAGTTTCACTAATGTGATAGCCATGACTTTGTCTAGCACATTCCTTAAATAACCACCTCATTTCAGTCAATAACCATTCTTTGCTTGGTTTGTTCCAGGCACCGCAGATTTTCACAGATCAGTCTCTTGAATTTTTAATTCAATAGCCAAGTAGAGAAGACCAATATTCAAGGAGGTTTTCAGTGCAGCACAGATGTGCTTTGAATATGGCCATTATCAAAGCAGTAGGTAAAGAAGTTCTGCAAACATTAATAGTCATTAGGCAGCATTATTATTTTCCCTGTATAATGGTCTTCTGAAGTAGTTATGTCCCAAAACAGGTCACAGAGAGATTAGGTGGCCTAGCAGTTCAGTGCATGGTTTGGAGTCACTAGTGAGGGTAGAAACATCATGGACACTGAAGCATTTTCTGTATGGACACTCAGCTTTTGACTGAAGTAAACCAAATTTGTAAACTTGTCACATGGGTCAGGGGAAGACTGTTAGTGCTTTCCTCTTTTTCTCTCTACTTGGTTGTTCATAGTTCCTTATCCATTCTGTTCTATCTTTTCTTTATCCATTAGCATTCCTGCATAAAGGTGTCGTGTAATGTAGTCTAGGAACCTGCAAGCTATTCCTAACACCAGTGTGGTCATATCAATGAGATGATTCTTCTGTGTGAAGTTAGAATCATGCCAATAGGCTTTTCTCTCCTCAATATGCTTTGTATCTGTCACGTAAGAATTAACACAAAGTTAGATGAGAACAATACATGTGTTTCCACCATACTGATCCACAATAAAGTGGATTTTGAATGTGATCCTGAATGTTAAGTCTTAGGCAAGGCCCTTGATGGGCAAGGCCCAGTCTTTGATGTACTCGCATAGAATTTTATAAAAACATTAAAAATAAAGAATGCACCAAGTAACTTCATCTTTTGGTCAACTTAAAGTGGAGCAGTGAAAATGAGAGTACTGTTGCTACAACCTTTGGAAAAGCAATAGCCATTAAATCAAGACTTGCATAAATCAGACTCTTATTGCTTAATTTTCTCCTTTCCTTTTTTTTTTTTTCTATTCTATTTAAGTTAAATTTTAAAATTTTGCATAAGTTTGTAAGTTAATGGTCCAACATTTGCTTAAAAGCCCCTTATGTGTCTTTGGGGCAGCTGTTTCTGTCAAGGCTGCCATTTTGTTGCTGCAGTGGGAGTGCAGTAAGGAAGCAGTTATTAAAATTTTATTCCATTGGCTTCTGCTTCACTAGTAGGATGGAGTTTTTCTGATCATAAAAAGGTTATTTTGTTTTGCCTGGTTTTAGTTTCTGTTTTGCTGTCTCTGTGCCTGAGCCTTCCATGAGTTTCTAATGTATGTAATTGTGGCATCTGTTTAAGCCAGAGACCCTGGTTCTTGGCAGTGGATAAGGAAGGTTTTTGCACTCAGTGGATCTGGGCTGGGAATGCGTTGTTCCCATTCCCTGATAGCAAGTCAGGCTCTTCAGTTATACGTACACCTTTTTCCAACAATTTCAAACACTTAGGATAGAAATTGAAGATAATAAGGCTGAAGGAAAATTCCAGCCTCCTCTCTCTGAACCTTGTTTTTCCCTGTAGGCTAACTACTAAAGAGAGATGATGAAAGAAAACACTGTGGTAATGACACAGTTCCAGAAGTTTCCATTCTGATGGGTCAATCCTTCTGCCACCAGCTTCCTGTGCTGGTTTTGGTAAATTTTATAGTGAAGCCTTATTCTACAAGTGGTATCCATGAAATTAATTTATGTCTTCAGTCCTAAAGGAGTTAAAAATGCTCAGTATTGTTGCTATATGCAGAAACAGTTTATTGACATAAAATAACCTCACTACTGGGAAGTGACTGAAGAGCCATGCTCATAAGAAAATTTGGCCTAATCTGGCCAAAATCTTTGCATCAGTCCTTTTAACAGAAAAAGACTTTTCATACATAGACAGAAACTTAAGTTTGTATTCATTATGTAGGAGGAAAAATGGAAATTGTCCGTATGTCTTAAAAAGCTAAATCCATTCAGTTATGAATGATGCTTTAGCATCTGACATGAAATGCTTGTATAAAACTTGCAAGTATAGAACTTTCTGTTTCTGCAGGATTTTAATGTATTCTTTTTACTTGTTTCTTTCAGTCTATGGTATTCTTGAGAGTCAAAACCTTGGTGCTCTTTTTCAAGGACTTTTATGTGGAAAATCTCACAACTGTAGCAATATAGAAATAGCTGGAGCTTGAGACTTCCAATTTTTCTCATCTTACACAAATTCTTAATGGGACATTTACACCAATTAAAGTTCCTGGATTTTCAGCATTTTTTTCATAAGGAATAATTTATCTCTATAACATATTTGGCATATAAGTACCAGCAGTGCTTCACTGATTAATTGTATTTATTGTTGTTTCTCAAATTATTATATGTCTTTTGGAAGTATGAGAACATTTGTACTAATTACATTAAATCTCTCTCGTGGCAACATATGGCAAGAAACAGGGTTGGCAGTGTCATGAGATTCTAAATCAAAGTGAGAGAATGAGTAATTCTGAAAAGTAAGGTAGGGGGAAATATAATTATGACTGAACTTGTAGAAAACAACCGCTTGCTAATAGGACAGGTAAATACTTTGTTAGGACCTGATCCCATGCTCCCTACTGAATGCAATGGGATATGTGCTGGTGGAAGAAGCTTACAACTGTTTTGCAGCTTGCCCCTTACTCTACTCTTAGATATCTTTTAAAACTCAACTTTAGCAGGTATACATTTTCCAGATGTGCCATGTGATTAAATATTCAGTGTGTAGCCTCTTGTGTTTGAACAATACTGTTTGCATCAGAAAAATGGGAATAAAAACTGGGAAATATTTCTAACGGCATCTTCACACAAAGAAGATGAGAGAGAAAATTTGATGAAAGCCTAGTTTTCAAAGGGATGCCTGAAGCATGTAGCCAGAGGCAAGTTAACATTAGTTATAGTCCTTTGCAAGGCCTGTTTACATGTTTCCTTTGTAGTCAAAGGGCTGTATGCATGTGCTGTAAAAATTACAAATGCCTACATGGTTCCTTTCAGCCTTTTATCTTGCCAACACGTGAATGCTAGTTGACATTATGCTCAGAGATGTTTTAAGATCTCCAGCCTTCTTTTAATTGCAGTCAATATATGGAATTCATTTAGGTTGAAACTTGCCCTTTCTGGAGGGCTGCAGTCCTGCTTGTAGTGGGCTCTTAACTGAGGGAGGGAGGGAAGGATGTAAAGCAGAAGAGCATAGCTGGAGGGCTTCTATACTTTGTGCTCACACAGAGCATGTCTAGGTGGAGTATCTGGCTGTGCAAGATGTTATGCAAGGCTGACGGAGCCCATATTTGTCAGGGTGGTGGTGCTAGGTCTCCCAGGTTGTTCCTTGTGGCATTCGCGTGGGCAGGAATAACATGGATATGGGATCAGTTCTTATTTTTATCTCTGCCACATGGGAAAATACCACCAATATAATTTTAGCCCACAAGGATGGACTTTTTATTTGCATGACAGTAAGTATCTTTTTTCTTCTGAATTTAAAAGGTTGTTTAAAAGCTGAAATATTAAAAGAGCTGTGGCCATTGGTTTTTCCCCTCTGGAAACAAGTCCTTTCAAAGGCAGAACTGATTGCTTTAAGTAAAGAAAAGAGTACGCCAAGATTCTACAGTGCTATGACAGGAAGAGGAGCTACTTAAAACGTATTCTGAAATTCTGTATTGCTAAGCTTCTAACACCGTGCTAGAATTTCTATATCCGTATTCCTAATGCAGCTGAGGTGTAATTGGAAGTGGTTTAGCACTTCAATTGGGAATATTTGTGTGCGTAGTGTATGCAGATATAAACAGACATTAAATACCTAACATTACTTTTAGTAGGTGTACCTTAAGGTGGTTTGATTTAACAGCTGGAGATGCATTATATATTGCATTGCTCAAAGTGTTATGGAGGTTGGATGTGTCACTTGTCTATTCCACAAACATTGCATGATATGCCCAGATACACATTCTTGCTACCTTTGATTTGTGTCACCAGTTCAGGTCTCAGTTTCATCTTGATTTTTCATACATTAATATTTGACTTTTCTTTCCTTCCATTTCATCTTTTCCACCACTGCCTAATCCTTCCACCATCATGGCAGAAGAAGCTATCACTCCTACACTTATTACCTGTAAGTAACTTCTTTGTCATCAGAGACACACTTTCTGCCATGTTGTTCCATGCCTGAGTAGTGAATGCTAATACTGAAAGTTCCTTTGTAAAAACATACTTTGTAAAAGTTTTATCAAGAGAAAAACAACATGGTCAACAATGTAATGAAATATTTAGCTTTTTAAGAGTTTCTTATGTCTCATACTGTGTATTAGAGTCCTTTGAATAACATTATGTAAAGAATTTTCTTAATTGAGAAGTAGTAGATATAAATATCATTACCATGTCAATGAGAAATTTTCATGCCTAAATAAGTATTTTTAGAATTTATTTAGTAGTTTCTTTCTCATTTGTACTGTTGAAATTATAGCATTGGTTAGACATGTACAAGCATTTCCATTTGTTGCTGTGTACATATTACTACTTCTTCATGAATAATGATCATGCATAAACATCATAAGTTACCATTTCTGGAGTGAATTTCAAAGGAGAGAGCACTAAAAAATGAGAGCAGGATGAAGCATAACTTTCAGTAAGTAACTATTTTTTTGTTTTGATACAGTCCTTAGCAATACCATTATATGCTTCTTTAGTTACCCAAAGCCTCGCTTCATTCCCTGTTGTCAGCAGGTGATGAATGAGAAGAGTTCTTCTGTGAATTTAGCAAATCCCTTTCTGAGGCTATTCACTTTTACTTGCTTTCCAGGTACAAGGAGTACATAATAGACTAGCAAAATGCCAGGGGTCTTGCTTAGTTGCAAAATGAGATGCATTTAATCTTGTATAATCCTGTTGGCCAGCAGCAAAAATCAGCTGTCCAGTAGTTACCTGTTTTCTTTAAACCTCATATTTAAAAGTTGTGGGAATCTATGAGATATTTTTACATAGTTACAGAAGTTAGGGTGTTACTTGCATATGACAAATTTTAGTACCGGGTTTTAGGTACATATGGTGGTAGCATGCTCTTGAAAGAAACACGTTTGAGTAATGTTTTTTATTTACATGCAATATAAAGTGTTCTTTCTAGTTGCTGTTCAAACTTTTTAAATACATATCTTTTTAGTTTATAATTTGAAAAAGCATCAAGCATTCATTCATAGAACGTATGGAAAAATTATTAAATGTTTTCTATCTTGAAAACTTGGTCTTCAAGAATCCAAGCACAGCCATTCTTCAAATGAATTAAAGCAATTAAGATTTAAACCTCATAGCTGAAATTCTCTAAGACTTCACAATATATGGAAACTGCTCAAGTGGTTGGTAATTCAGATTTCATATTACCTTATTTGACACTTTATGTATAGTGCAATTTTTTAAAATTGTTGTTTAAAGCAATGTATTAATGTGGAGGTCAGAAAAAATTTGCTCTTCCACAGATACAGTATTCCAAAATTTGTTTCTGTTCCTGAGATAAAAAGATGTATTTTCCATGAAATATGCCTTAAAAAAAATAAATTCAGTTTGGGACCATTTAAATGCAGTTCTTCAAAATGTCAAAAGAGGTAAGCCATGTAGCATGGTCTTGCCTCAATAAGTAAATATATTTAAATTAATATTTTAATATGATTCATGTCTCAAGGCTAAGTCAAAAACAAAATTGAAACAAATGGAACATTAAATGAAACACTGTTCCATTATTTAGAGAAATTGGATTATATCTTTTTTTTTCTCTTTTTCCACAGACAAAGGAAAATGCTTGAATTGAAATGGTTTCTTTAGGTTTTACAAACAGGTTTTGTCCCTAGTTTTGCAATCATAGAGACTGTTAATAGTGGATGGAATAGGGCATCTCAGGATTATTTGAAGCATTCTCCCAGTAACTTCAAGAAAATATCTTTTCATTACTGTGATACAAATTCAGTAACTTTGTAGGTTGGATTGATTAACTCTTCCAAAAGAAGTTGTGGAATTTTGACCTCATAGTGTTTTGTTTGCCATCTGGCAAAAGAAGGGTAGTAAGAGCCCTGAAAAGTGCAGTCAAGATTGGCTGTCAGTAGGAGGAAATATTTTGGACCAAATTCTCCACCTGTTTACGCATCACACAATTTCACTGAAATTGGTGGAAATCTTAGATGAATGCAGAATTCATTACAGTTTTATTTTTAGCTGAGGAAGTTGGTATGGATTATAAAATGTTCTATATTTTGAGAAACATAATTTCAAGTACTCTGCCATTGCTAATTTACCACTTCTATACTGAGTATCATATTCAAATTTACTGATTAGTCATTGTAAATGCAAGCTGTAACATCCAAGTGAGCATCTATGCACTGAAATAGTTACTATTGTCTTGTGTGCTGCTTTCCTTGTGTGCTGTGGGCTCCTTTTCCCTAGCAGACTGCAATCTCTGCCACTTCTAGATCCATCCTAAATTAAAATTTAAAAAGAAAAAATTGGCAGATGCCTAGAGCTGCTGATGAATCATCAGAGGTGGACCTACAGCTGTGCATACTTGGCAGAGAATTATTTCTATTTTATCTTGTGTTTACTAGTTAGCCAGTCAATAGATATTACAGAAAAAAGAGTTGAGTACTGCTACTGAGAATTCTTTTTAATGGGCCTAAGTACCTCTGCTGGTCTTTCCTCTCACTCTTGCATTCCTGACAACTGGTGCATTTTTTACCTTTCACCTCAGTCAGGCAACAGTTTTTTTTTTTTTTGTCTGGACATAGTTAGTCCTCTATAAGTGCTTTTGTTCTTAAGATTAGAGCAAATTTAATAGTGCTTATTAACTCTGTAGCAAGCCTTTTGACTTGGCAGTTGATTCCAGGTGGGAAAAAAGAAGAATGGAGATGGTGTCATTCGTTACACTGGCAATGAGTGGTGTTCTCAGCATGGCAGGCGGTGCTGGCACAGCTGCTTGCTCCTGACACATTTTCTGATGGGCAAAACCCCTGTGCCATGGGCTGAAGACGGAAAAGTACATTAGTATTTTGGTGTGTAATTATGGTTAAATGGACTAGGCAAGCCTGTTGCTGAGGCAACAGTGAGCACCACTGCGCTGACTATTGGCCTTTTGTATTTTAGGTTTTAATTTTTATAAAGATTCTGCCCTTGGAGCTCATTAATCATTTGTCAGGAGCTAACAACTACATTTCACGAAAATTCAAGCATCAGAAAAACAAATTGAGTGCTTGGACCATCAGAATTTACTGCAGACACGGTTGCCTGATAGTTTGGCCAGTTCAATTTACCCCACATTCTTGGGCAGATAGTTACAGACTGTAGCTTTTTTTACGTTCCTTTCTATAAAAGATTTCATTATATTGCTATGAGTAGGATGTACACCAAATTAAAATGCAAAGTTGTGAAGGCAGCTTTTGATGCTGTTCCTCAGTTTGAGCTTGATATCAAAATGATATGTTATGATTATTATTGAAATTAAGTACTTATGCAACAACAGTGCTGCACAGCAGTTAGGTGCATAATGTTATTATATTTTTGTGCCTTTTCACAAGTCATTTCAGCTTGTGAAGGGTGAAGTTGGGAAATAGGAGACAATTATTACCCAATATTCTTATATGATGCTAATCATGTTAAGATTTTAATAGTGTGGAATCTGCTATTGTCTGTCCCAGCACTAATCATCTAGTTAGCTGCCCTAGAACAGAAGTGCATCACAGGTGTATCGTCTGTATGGAAATCTCAATGCCAAAGCCTAATACTGTATTAAAATATTACTGTAATGGACTGTATAGGACTAGAGACTATTGCCTGGTACTTGGTGTATGACACTGGGGACAGAATTCCGCCTGCAGGAAAACTAATTCCACAAACATTGAGCTTTTTCATATAAATGTTCAGGAAAACATATCCTGCTTTTCATGAGAATTTGGTAGTTTGGGGCCCAGTTGAAGTATGCTTTTCTTCTGTATCTAACTTGAGCTCAGGAGCCTGGGAGTCTGTTCTCAGTTTAGTTCTCTTGCTTCACTAGCAGATACTCAGTGTTGGCTTCTGGATCTCTGTACAGAGGCTTAATTTCTAGCTCATTTGCCCAGTGCCATTGCCATTGACCTAGTACTTAGGGCAGAAAGCACAAGGTTAGTAGATTTGCAAAATGACTCTAATAATTAAAGTAATAACATTTCCAAAAAATCAATGGTGTCGAAACTCTTAACAGTGATTTCTGGATAATTCCAGAGAATGTGCAGTCTTTACATTTAAAACTTCTGTAGTAATTCAAAAATAGTGAAAGAGGTTAGAAACAGTCCTGTTTTCTCAACTGCAGCTGCCCCTGGAACCAGAACAAGGCCATGTTTGCATCTTGTAAGTGGAGGAGAGTACTGAACAGAAAAACACAAATATGTTTGAACTGTTTGATCTCTTAGACTACACCTGTGATCTCTTCTGCATCTTTAGATATGCGGAGTTGCATAGGCTTGTATCATAGAATCCGGTAATCGAACATAACCTTGGATTTCTGTAATTCGCTTGTAAGCTAGACTTAAATGACTTGGGGATGTCCCAGGAGTTTGGTTGCATGTTGCAAAAAGTCTACAATGCCAATATACTGAAATCTTCAGATAATATTTAGTGTCCAAAATAAGGCAAGAAATGTGTTCTACTAAATCACCATTGCTAAAAAACACATTTCTTGTGCTATATGCTGTATGCTTTGTGTACAGATGTGCAATATCTAGCTTTTGTGCAGAGACACCAAGCAGGGTCAGAATGGGGATTTTAAAATTTTTATTTAAAATACCTGACATAATTTTTAAAAATCTATCTAAAGCCGTTATTTCTTATACTGATTCCTTGCTCATTCTTTTGGATCTGATTATATTGCTTTATAGCCAAGCCTTACATTCCCATTTCACTGTAGAAAAAATTTTAAATAATCCTTAAGACACTGACCAGCAGTAAGTTATTTTTTATTTTAGTTTTGTTAGCTCTTTCTGAAGTGTGCGAGTCCCCCAGGGCAGTGATCTGACTATATGAAATGGCTTCCTTGAAGTGCAGCAGAGATCAGATCATTCATGTGGAGGAGTAGCTCTGCTTAGCTCATCTTTTCTGAGCATGTTTAGGTGCTCACTCCAGGTTACTTTTTCCATGCCCGTATTGGAAGCTCATGGTCATTTCTGAAGTTACCCAGACTTGCCAAATTAACCAGATGTGTGGAGTTAGAAACCATAATCTGGAATGTGCTGCAAACTTGAGTTTTTCAAAACAAGTAAGTCCTTCAGAGAGAGTGAGGTGAAGCATCAGAAGAGATCGATTGCTATGCTGGTCACACCATCTGTTCTGGTTCGGGCAGACTGGACAGGGACAGGGTTAATTTGTGCAGTAGCCAGGAGGAGGCATAGCCAGGGCTTGTAAGTTATTCTATACTACCTCACGTCATTTTCTAGGAACAGGGGAACAGGTCATTTCAGGTGGAGTAGCCAGGGAGCGGGAGCAGCTGGTGTTCTCAGGGGGATGTCTGTGTTGCCTCTTTCTTGTACCCTCTGTCATTAGTATTGCTGCTGTTACTGTTTGTTTTCTTATCTCATTGCTGTTTCCAGTAAATTGTTCTTATCTCAGCCTTTACCTTTTGTGCCTTCAGTTCTGCTCTCCTGCCCGCCAAGGGGGAGAGAGAGGGGGAGGTGGGAGTGAGGGTGATGCCTTAGGATTTTCGCTTTTATGTTTTTCATATATTTGTAATCCCGCTATTCTTTAGTGTATAACTCTAACCTCCATATAGAGTGTTAGCTACTGCTTTCCCATTTCGGTCAGATACAATAATTCCTCTCTAGGCCTGAGAATCAAGGACACCTTACTGTCTCAGGCCCCAAGAAATGTAAACAAAAGTGAGTTGGAGGGCAAGCTAACTTGGGGTAAATGACTTCATTACCTGAAGCTGTAATTGGAAGATTAACCCCCAATATGCAAATGGACCAAACTTATAAAAGTATGAAAGCCCATGACCCATCATCCATTTTTGGATGTAGCCCCTGGGGGCTTCATCTGCCCTAAATGTACCTGAAGGCCCTTCAATAAATGCAACCACTTTTTATTCCCTTAATTTTGTCTGGCCTCTGTTTTTAGGTAGTCCCAAAAGGCAGCAACGGAGTGTCTCTTTGATTTGGAGTGGTTTCAGTGGGAACACTAAATTGGGGAATGCCATTCCTAAACCATGACACAAATTACTGTCTGTGCTCCATTAGTGTCAAGCAATAAATTTGCAGATGAGCTGAGGTTTGGAGATTTTTCCATCCTTAGAGGGGACACTGCTTTTTTGGTGAAGGTACCAGACATTTAGTGTGGGAAACAATATAACTGTAGAAAAAACAAATACTTGCACAGCCTAGAGACGTCTTTGTTCCTTCCATGCTATTAAAAGCTTTGTGTTGTTTTCTAAACTAATATATGGGATTTGAATTTAATACTGAGATTGCTTTTAGAAATTGTGGAATCCATATACTCTTGTAGGATAAGCCTGAAAGCGTGTCTTTATTACATATAACACTGAGACATGATACATATACTTGGGAGAGAAAGAGATGATAGAGACATATACATGTATTTAAGAAGTTACCATCGTATTTTGAGTATTTGTGTTGCCATCCCATATGACTCTTGTTGAGGTACTCTTACCAGGGTGGACTGTCTTCTCTATAAAACTGTGTATTGAATAAATTCTTCAGTTAGCCTGTTGACATCAGGTTTTAGCTTTCTTAAAAATTTAATTCCCAAATCAATCATGCTTACTGTCAACAGCAGTCATTCTAGGCGGTGAGATTTTGCCATTAGGAACCATATTATCAACCATCATTGTTGAATTATACTTTCAAAGATGGTATAAGGTGAATCATTTTCATTCACTTTGTTTCAGACTTTTCCCTCAGGAAAAAAAGGGGCTATTTATGTGGTTTTTACTCTGAAATTGCATTTCTGTATACACAGATAGCTCAAAAATGACTTTAAATATTTTCATTTTAAATATCCAAATAGGAAGGTGAGTTTTGTGTTTTAGTATTAGTATTTATTGTATAAGGGGATAATGGCATTCGAAACTTAGTTTCTCTAAAAGCCAAACCTGCCATTACACTTTATGTGATTGTAAATGTGTTAACAGAAAGTAGAGAAGTTACGCTGCATATTAAGACCAAAACTCATTTTATAATATATGTTGGTAAAGGCCTGTATTTTTTCTAAAAGATTGAAGTGTTAGTTTTCAAAATGGCATTATGAAATATTGAACTGATTGACAGAATATGTCTGTAAAAGATGGGACTACAGGGAATAAGGTGAAGGATGCATTGTATTTCTCCTGGTCTCAAGGAGGACAAGCAGAAGAAAACTGCTTAAAGAAAAATGGGTAGAAGACATCACACAGTGAATCTAACCCTAAGACTTCGTAGCTCCAGTAAGCCACAGGCTCAGTCACTTCTGTGGTACAGATAAGAACAACCGTAACAAGATGTTCATGTCTGTTGAGTGATGCCAGCACAGGGCACTGAGGTGATGTAGTCATTAGTATTGCGATAGCTTTTACTGAGTGATTTTTTTTTTGTTGAGCTTGTTATCCGGAATCTGTTCTCTATCGCTGAATCCCCTGAGAGATGCTTCACCTGAAATACATTTCTTGAGCCTGTCTGCAGGGGTTATGGCCGGGTTAATGATCCACCTCAAGGTAGCATCTATCATTGTTGAGTGTTAATTTTACAAGGAAAATGTTCTAATCTTGGCTTCTTTTCCTACTTACCCTTTACATTTCCTTTCTTACCTACAGTACACCTTGAGCTCCCTTGAAGTGTAGACTGACAGATCCCCGAAGGGAAGAATAGGGGCCATTTGCTTTCTGTAATGTCTAGATGACCAAAATCATCATTCATTTCCAAATTTTCTTTCTGTAATTTTTCTTGGTCATTGATTTCCTGCACTAATTACCTATTTCTGGCATGAGAGGATAAGGAACCATATCTCAGGTGCTCTTTTCTTCTACTCCTCATGACTCTTACCTGCTGTTTCCATTTGAGAGTCTGTGCAAGGATTCTGTCTGACCAGGGTCCTTCCTAATTTCAGGGCAATATTGCACTTGAAAAGTGTAGCTGGGAAGATTGCACCAACTTTGAAACTGAACATCACAAAAGCTAATTAAGGAAGGAACCAGAGGAATGGACTTTGCTGTGTGCTTACGTATCTAGCAAAGCCTGCCTGGCATTTCTTCAGCCCAAGACACTCTCTTGCAAAAGAATATGTCTTTTATGAGACTTTTCATAATATATTAGAATCATGACTCCATTTACAAATGTGCAAGAAAGGATTTGTTATTACTGCTATTATTATTATTAGACTGTAACATTTAGTTCATGCTACAGAGAGAAATCTGTAGGACTGTCAAGAAGGTCTTGCATAATTCTGTCAGTTCCTGTGCCAACCAGACACAGTGATCCAAATAAAAAGAAGTAGTTCGAGCAGAGCAGAGTGTTGTAGGGCTTGTGCTGTGAAATATCTGCTCCTGTGAGTACTGAGCTGGTGAACATAAAGATGCACATTTATTTTTCTTTTTAGTAGCTGAAGCTCAGGGCTGCTTCTGCATTTGAACTGAGATCCCTTGGTGAGATATTGAACCAAATGTCTGAGAGTGTCTCGATTATACTCAGTTCACCTGCAGAGGGAGGTAGCTTTTCTCCTTCATTCCCATTCCTTGATTCCTCTGATCATGAAGACAATAGTTGGAGCTACAGAGGCATGTGTCTTGTCTGAAGAAAAGGCAAAGGAAAACATTTGCCAACCTGTGCATTTCACAGTTGAACAGGAATGAGAGAATCAGCTGTTTCAGAGCAGTTACGCCACTCCACATCTCCTATTTCAAAGTGACAGTGTTCTTTCCTCCTGTGTGGTGACATCAGTAGCCAAAAATAAAATCTTCCAGTATGGATTTCACCTACATTTTCAATACCAGTTTACAATATTTGCTGCAGCTACATAGTTTTTACTTATATTTTAGGTATAACAGCATGTATTTTGCCATTTATGGTCTTACTTGGAAATTGTCAATGGGAAGGTCACTTCAGATCAGCTAAGTTTATGGCTTACAGCGTACTTTCAAAAGCAGATGAAATACTGAATGCTTTGTATTTTACTGACATTTTTCAGATCAGATTGTCATGTTTATGATACATGGTAGATTAGAGCCCTATTCTTTAGCTGTTAACATCCAGGTGTTACTGGCAGAAGGACTTTCCTTTCTGCTTACCCAAGTAGGGAGGAGTCATATCTGCACTTTAATATGATTAAGATTATATAAGATAGTTTAAACTAATAAAAGAAGAGAAACCTGTAAGAGTATTAGTAAACCAAAGGGATTACCTACTCTGTGCTCTAAAAAAATAAATTAAATAGAGAACAGAATTCATTGGTTGCATGTCAAGTATGTATTAGCATGTATTAGGATACAGGCTCCCAGCAAGAATAGAGAGCATATTTTTTTTATATATAGGTAAATGCAGTTTCAACTGCCTTTTGATAGAATCCAAAGCACTATAAACCTATTTTGATGCAGTAGTACTGAGCATTCATGAAGTGTCTTGTCCAGTCCTCTGTCCAAAAAGTGTTATACCTAACTTACTCCTTAGATCCTACCATTGTTCTCTTCCTTTCAACTTCATTTTCAACACTAATATATGTGCCCAGTTCTTAAACCTAGCTGCTTGTTCTCCTGGCCATTTACTTTTTCATCTGTTTCTCTTCTTACGTAGCTCCTCCTTTTATTTACTTCTCCTATTCTTTATCCCTTTTTCCTTTACCCCTTCCCCAGATACTACAATGTCTGTCATGCCCTGAAAAATATTACTTTAAGATTGCATTATTTTCGTTCTCTGTGCTCTGCTTTGGCTCTTAATGTTTAATGCAGGCTGCCTAGTCATTTGTTCTTTCTCCATGTCATAGAATCACAGAATGGTTTGGGTGGGAAGGGACCTTAGAGATTCCATATTTCCAACCCCCTTGCCATGGGGGATGCCACTCACTAGATTAGGTTACTCAAAGCTCCATCCAACCTGGCCTTCAGCAATTCCAGGGATGGGGCACCCACAGTTTCTCTGGGCAACCTGTGCCAGTGTCTCACCCCCCTCACAGTGAAGAATTTCTTTCTAACATCTAATCTGACTCTCTCCTCTTTTAGTTTAAAGCCATTACCCCTTGTCCTTTAACTACCTGCCTCTGGATGTCATCCCGTCCTTCTGTTGTGCCAACTGCATTGCTCAGGGGCTCTTGGTGCCAGCTGCAAACTTGCTGAGGGTGCACTCAATCCCACTGTGTGTGTCACTCCCTGATGAAGATACTGAAGAGCCCCTGTCCCAGGACAGAGCCCTGAGGGACACCACTTGTCACCTACCTCCACCTGGACACAGAGCCATTGGCGACAACTCTCTGGCTGCATCCATCCAGCCAATTCCTTATCCGCAAAATAGTCCAACTTTCAAATACGTGTTTTTCCAATCTGGAATTAAGGATATTGTGTGGGATTGTGTCAAAGGCTTTACAAAAGTCCCACCATCTCTCTCCTCAGAACAAGTGAGGAGAGGCATGTCTCAGAACATCAGACTACCCTTCTATTACTGTGCAGTCTTTTTTTGTAATTATTTTTATTCTTGATATTTACTGAAGGGTTATTGCTTAGATAGAATGACTCTGTGGGAACATTTAACAGAGTAAAATTAAGGAGATACTGACTTACATGTCTACATGAGAATTTTTTGCATTGGGGATTTTCTTTAGTCTCCTAGGAAAACTATACACTTTGTTTATTTTTTCTTATCTAAAAACTGATTTAGGCTTTTAAAATATTCACCTCCAGGTTGAAACATAGCATGCAATATTTTATAGTCAAAAATTTTAAAAATTATCTTGAGCAATTGAAAATTCTTTTACCATGAAAGCCATAATATAACACTAATTTTAAGAAATGTGTATAAATACTGCGTATTTGCTTATGTCAAAACAATGCTTACTGTATTAAGCACAGCTTTTCATTATATGCTGTCTTGTTCTTTGAATCTTAACCTTCACTCGTTTCTTTAATTTAGGAGAAAAAGCCATTAAACATAGATACTTCCTGAAAGTGTGTGCTGCATGAAAGCTTTAATTAAATCTACAAGTAAAGCTTTAAAAGAACAAGAATCAAATTAATTGCAACAAGGACCATGCATTTATTTCTGTGACAGGCCCTTGCACATTAGAGAAAAGGCAATCTGTGTACCCTTATCTGAATTAGCAAACTCAATATCACTTTTCATTAGCATGGTAGGTCATTGCCATGCGTCTTCAGTCTGACACTGTTTACATGTTAATGACCTCACAAATAGAGTCTGTTCCAAATGGTTTGCGGTAGCAGAAAGTTATAAATCCATGAAGTGGAATAAACTGTCCTCTGCTTTCTGCATCATTGCTTCTTGCAAGTTCCCCTCTAGACTGAGCTTCATAATTAGGCAACAGTATAATTAACGCACATTCAGTAAATGCAAATAGGGCAAAAGGATTTATGGCTGATTATGGTTGTTACAGCATACCTGAAATAAATTAATTTCTAAGCATCACTGTTAGCTGACTTTTCAGTGACATAGAGTCTAGAAGTAGAAAGTATTGTTCACAGAAAACACTCAGAGCTTGAGTTAGTGTGAGTCCATGATGATGTATTCAGATTTACATGCCAACATACACATGAAAAAAACACTGAAAGGTTCAGTAGAACATACTGCTTTAGTTGTTTGGGGTGGGATTGCTTTGTATTAGATGAGATTTTTAAGATTATAAATATATTTTTCTCCCACTGTATAATGTAATGAAACCAGCATGCTCCCTAAAATCATATCCTTAAAGAAAATATCACATATTATATGTGGTAATTTGACTAGACAGTGGAAAGCTTCACTGCATTAAAACCCTGGAATGATAAAGCCAACGTGAAATGAGTAAAACAAACTCAACATAACCACTTAAATTTGATTGCCTAAAATAGCTAAAACAAGGCCTGTTTTGATAGCCTGCTGTGTGAATTCCTTCAGGTGCTGAATACCCTCAGTTCTCATTGACTTCAGCACCATGTGGAATCTGGTCCTGTATTTTGGATGTATTTGGATGTCTCAGCCCTGCCAGAACACAAAGCCTGTTTTTCACTGGTCACGTGCAGCCTATACCTGGTGCTGCAAAGCTCTGTGGTTCTGCTGCAGCAACCTTGGGAGGTACTTTGCAGACAGAGAGTGATGGCTTCTACTTTAGTCGCTCACCGAATATGCAAAGCAAGTTTAATTATATGCTGTCCAACCCTCTCTGCTACATATTTTTCTGCTTGCTGGTTCTGAGTGAAATACATACTTTCTACGTGCAGAGGTTACTAGTAAATGTACAGTGCCCCTGGAAGCATTTATGGCTAATCTTGCCCTCGGCATGCATAATGTAGCTAAGTACTAATTAAAGGTTAAAGAATAGGGATCCATCTTCTCCATGCCTGACGATTAGAGGGTTGTGTTCTGCATGGCGTCAGGTGCGACATTCAACTGGACAGAATTGCTAGGGTGTTGCAAAACTTAGCTGTATGAGACTAAAATTCAAGAGACTCCAAATTTTCTCGCAGCGTGACAAAGAACCAATAAATCACTGTCTTGTGTTTTGTAATAAATTAGCTAGTTTACTGTGTTTCATATACATGTGTGATGCTGCTAGGCATACGTGGGTAGACTGTAGATTTGACTTCATAAGGGACATTTCTTTTGGCCTACGTACTGACTTCTGAGAATTATCCATGGCCCAGTTGTACATTTTTTCTATTAAATACAAAGAGAGATACAGTTCTGGTAAGGCAATAAAGTCACCATGAACATCACTGCCATCTCTCAGATTCAAATAATAACTAATTAAAGCAAGTTTTGATGGTTTCTAAATATTGCCATGACTGCTGGCGTTCAATATAAGAGAAATGAACTGAGGAGTGATGGAGCTGTTGTGGCAGATAAAACCTTGGCTCTTCAGTGAAAGTCTGTCTTTGTAGCCCTGCAATTTCCCCCCAGTTTCCAGGGGTTTTGTAATTTTAATACTTCTGCGGAACCTTTCAGACCAGTATTCAGTCTATAGTTTTGCAGTTGTTTGAAGTTATCCTTTCAGAGATCCTGTTGTTCACTTCTTTCCTGTAGGCTTCTTCCTGATATAAAAACCTAATAGCAATTGATTTTAAAAAAAGCTTCCAAAGAGGTTATGGAAAGAGCATGGGAATCAAGAAGTCTGGCTTCTGCTACCAGTGCTGATGAAAGTTCTTTGGTTGCCGTATTCTCCACATCAGTTACATTTTGATTGCCATTGACTGCTGCAAAGCAGCAGAGCTATCAGAGGCCTGATAGTCAGAGAGGCAGACTACTTCATGCTTCCTTTACCATCACTTGGATTTGAGCAGATTTGGTCTTTGTGTTTCTAAACAGAGAGCCAGCACTGCTAGAATATGTATGTTGTTGGAATATTAGTACCTGAAAATAGTGATGGAGACATCCCTAGCTCAGTCAGGGTTACCAACATACACTTGCAGAAACACATATTCTCTTAGGAGTAGCCCTTGCAAAAGCACCAGGGGAGGTCTAAAGTGTTTCCTCTGACACCAGTTGCTTTGACACTTCAGTGGCTGCAGAGCTACCTTTCCCACAGTAGGAATAATCAGCATCCAAGCTTTACTGCTTGAACTCTTTGGCACGTGGATTACTCTTTTGACAAAAGTGATCATTATGTAAAGCCCAGTACTTCAATAGTAAGTTCCTTTTGATAAAGGTATGGAACCAGTAAAAAAGCATAATGCAATAATTTAGCATCTAATAATTTTCAGAAATGCATGAATAAATTAGCTAAGTATACTATGCCAGTTACAGTCCAGTAATTTGCCGTCTGGTTAGAAAAAGTCATATAGCCATAGGGTGAAAATAAGATGGAAAAGGTCATATGATTAAATTAGCTCCATTCAAACAGGCATTACTTACTTTTTTTTTGCTATGATTAAAGAAGATCAGCATTAACTCAAGCAAATATGATTAAGTTAGTGACCCTCAGAAATGGAAATTAACCTCAATGATAAATGAAAGGTTACTGTCCACTGCGAGCACTCCAAGATATGCTACTCTTGGTTAATCACATCTTTCAGCTATGAACTCTGCATATAACTGCCATTCAGATTATTTACAGAGGAATGCACATCTTTAATACAGGATCCAAATATTAAAACTTATTTTCCTTTTATTTTTGACTCATACTGTTTTTTAGTAACACAAGAAATGCCTACTCTGGTCCTAGCGCTCATTCCATGAATATTCTCTCAGGTTTGTCACTATTTTCTCTGTTAGAAACAGGGTCATCTGAGAAGTGCTGTTTTCCACGTAATTTAATCTCTCGTGTTTCCTATCACTACATTATTGCCTAGTGGGTTAAAAATAATGACAACAGGTTAACATTTTGGTCACATATTTCTCCTTTTTTAATGTTGGGTTTATTTTCATTTTGTAGACTTTCTTGGGAGAATGGGGTTTTTTTCAGCTGTGTCCTGCCAGAGTCTAGTGAAAATCTAGGCTTAATATATAGTGTAGGATTTTCACAATATATCTCTTGTATTTGTCTGCTCATGGAGAATCTACACTTTTATACTCAAACCATTCTCTTTTCCAAAGTTTTTTAATATGGGTGAGAAATTGCAGTAGTCCAAGAAGTTGTAATACACTATGAAGAGTCACTTGATGTTATTTTGGTACTTGTGGATTTCCTTTGAAGGAAATACTTTCCTGTCTTGCGTTATCTAAGAGCCAAGAAAAGTGTATATATTGGAGTGGCTAACCAGGAACAAAACTCAGCAGGAAAGGTCACTGTGCTGGTTCCTGGCTGCTTATGAGTCACCCAAAGTTCAGAGCTAAGTTGGCCTGTCCTCATCTTCGCCATATCTCACTGCTCTCCAGAGTACCTGTGATCAAGGATTTTACCATTGGACTTGATGATCTTAGAGGTCTTTCCCAGCCTTCAGAATTCTGTGATTCTGTGTAGATATTCATGCAGATCATTTCTGTGACGAAAAGGATCTCCATGCATATTTTAGCCATTTGTTGTAATTTTACTAAGTTCTGTGCACTTGGTTTCTCTTTGGTGTTGAGAAATGTCCACATTGCAGACTTTACAGTGGACTCTGTCAGAAAGAAAGACAGTGAAGGACTGTCTTCTTTTGTTGCTTGTTTTGGTGTTGGATGCTTATCAGAAAGTAAATCAAAACAGCTATTTTTAAAATCAGGCTAAACAGACTAGTTTGCATATTTAAGACAGTGGCATAGTTAGCAAGGAAACAAGAAGTAGTTAAATGGTTACTCAGAGTTTTTGCATTTTGAAGTCATATCATCCCCTCAATATTGAGTAATCCTTGAGAAACTGGTTTGAGATACTAACAAAACCTGTCACATGCTACTTCTTCAGTATCAACTAAAAAAATAAGGTCAGTTTCTCCTGCTCTCTGCAGGCGCTTGTTTTATTGAATTATGTCCTATGATGATACTGTCATCTTTACAGAACATAGTCTTTGCTTTCCTTATCTGTCCAAGGTCAGTAAGAAGGAGAATGCTAGTTTGTGTCATGTGCATGCAAATCAGGAATGAAATGTTAAAGAGAGGTTGAATAGACCAGCAAATGTCCTAGAAGTTCAGATGCAGTTAGTTTGCCCTTGCTTTAGCTAGTGAGAGTGATTTGACAGCTGTACTTTGTAGTTTCTTCCTTCTGGAGCATGTGATCATGCTTTGATAGCAGCCCTTAATCTATTATTAATGTAGTTGTATGTAGATCAAAACTGAAGAACCTTGGTCATGTCAGAAAGTAATGCAAGTCTATTTTTGTATCATTTGAGGATGTATTGAAGTGAAGGAAGTGTAGTGCCAGAGTACTGGCATCAGGTATTCCACACCTCTGTCCCTCTGTGCAAGCTGTAATCTAAAGCTCTGTAAGTGTACATGTACATGTGCTCTGCACAGTAAACCTCTTCAGTTTTCTGTCCCAAAACCTAGTAAATAAGTGCCTCCTTGGAGTCTTTTCCATTTGTTGATTTTGAGCTGTGGCTTTTTATCAAGCTTTGAAGAAGAGACTTTGAGACTTTTTTTGGATGAAGTCTTACTAACATCTAGGTGCCAACATTTTGATGATAATCCACATAGACCAGCTTTCAAAATTAAGGGGGCTGATGTAGTCCTATGTTTTTCTCTAACATCAGTTACAGACTATTGTAGAAGTAATGCAGAGTGATGTTCACTCTCTCATCCTGAAGTGGGCATTTTGTGGGTTTAAGATAATGTAACAAACTGTAAAACTTCACTGTAGAAGAGCTCATGGCCTGCTATGACCTCATCTTCAAACAAGCTTTCGCCCTCCTTTCACATCAGTCGGTATCTCTGCATGGATGATCTTTAAAAAGTGAGCAATTCAGCTCTTAACATGGGTGTCTTGTAACTCAACAAAACTTTTTCAGAAGAAAATTTGGAAGCTGGTGTGAGGGTGCCTCAGGGTGTTTCATTCTGCTCATAAAAAGTCTCAAGACATGAGGTAATTACAGGTCCACATCTTTACTGCAGGAGACAACTGAAGCAGCGCGTAGACACCAGAGAGTAAGACAGGAGACAAATGACTGTGAACTGGTAACAGCCAATGGGCCGTATCATCCCACTCGCATCCTGATGCTTTCCTGGAAGATCAGTGCATCCTTGGCCACTAAGTCCTTCTTGCAGGAACTCCACTGAAAGATGGATGGACACCATGTGTGCTAATTTTTTGAGTATGCTGGTTAATTTGGATCCCAAACCCTCTGGACTTTGGGATGATCGTTCTCAATTTCACCTAAGAGCCAGGATAAAGTCAGGGTATGCAACAGGCTGTTGCAACTAATGAGCAATCCTGGTTTCCTCGATTTAGCCATAAGCTGGGACACAGCTGGATGCTTCATCAGGGAACAAATGTGCACCCAAAAGGAATATCTCAGGAAATGTCCCAGGAGGCAAACCAGTGAAATAAAATATCTGTGAGACAGAGGTAGCACTTTCAGTAGAAGGAAAAGCATTGAAAATCCTCATCTGACAGTGCCTCAGCTGCTGACAAATTTCTCTTTACAGCCTAATATCCCCACATATCCATTCAACCAGAAAAATAATTAGCTGGTACCATGTGGACTGTAATTTTTGGTTATACAGCAGCAAATGTATTCTGTAGGAGGAAAAGTAACTGCAATCCTTCTCTTTGGAGCCATTGCTCACACACCTTGTCACAATGTTGTGCCAGATAGTCACCCTTCTAGTATTGCTGAAGTGGAGATGGGTACAGCAGGAACTTGAGACCTGTCACCTGTTGTGGCTTGCTGTGATAAGGTAACTTACTCTTTCTCCATATATGGCATAAAAAGCTTTGAAGAATGAGGTGGCAGAGGTCCACAGAAGCTTCAGGATGGCCCAGATTTAAAGTTGCTGCTCTTGGTGGTTAAGTCTGTAACATAATGCAGCAAGACATTCTGTTATTAAATTCTGCCTTTGCAAATCTAAGGGAACAGGACAGTGTTATGTTTCCTTCACCATCTATCAGCTCCACTACAAGACAGTGTCATATCTTTTATTACTGGTACTGGAAAATTCCTACAGTAGCTAATTTACCAGTGAAATATAGACATTTAAACATGTCAGCTGCATTTTTTTTCTTCTTATATGCTGCTTGGAGTTTATATACAGATGGCATTTTTATGCTTATATCTAATAGCTATTAAATTTTCCTATGCCTTATTTCTTTTGAAAGTCTCTTTACCAAGCCAGTCAGCTTTTCATCTCTGAAGCTAAAAATAAATGTTTATACAGAAATCAGAAGAGATTGAAATTACGGGTTGATTCACAAATAGAAAAAAGAAATTACACAGCTTTCATTAATTATTCCATGGATACTTTTGTTTGTGGGAGTGGTGCATTGAGCATCTGTTTTTTTCAGTCCTGAAGAAAGTTAAGTAGCTGAAAACATGAGATCAAAGAGAAACAAGCCAAAGTTGCACATTGCATTTAGTCATAGGAAATATCACTTCTTGTATTACACTGAAAGAGGGATTGCATATCCAACAGCTGGAATTTTTGCTACCCTTTATTGTAGCAGCAGCAGCTGCCATTTTTCTGTTCCATAGCATTAAACCAACCCATAATTTTGCAGCAAATTCTGCCAGAAATGTGCATGTGAATACTGATACTCTATACTGAACCAGGCCTCTAAATCTTTTTTCATTCTTGGCAACATGTAGAATGTTAAAGGAAATGGCATTTTCACGTCGACATGGAAAAAAAATGACAAAAAAACGTAATTTTGTGGCATTTTCAGGTGTTAAATGAGTTTACAAGGAGCAAGAGGGATGAGTAGTTCCCAAGAAAATGACACCGCAGCCATAAGGAGAGGAAAAAGCACTGTACTTTGGGCCTTTCAGTGGTTCTGGAGTTGAAGATAATGTTCATTTTCAGAAAATGCATTTTTCTTACCTTTACTTGGTTACATGTGATAACAAGGTTAAAAGTGTGACAGACAAATGAGCTTCCAGAAGTAGAGTTGATGTAGGAGTATAGAAGGCTGCATTTCAGGAACAAATTCCATGGAAGATTTTGAAAAGAATGATGTTTCATAAAGAACATTAGAAGCTAAGCTAGAAGCAGCATTCTGTATCTTAGTCTGTTTTTCACATTAAAAAAATACTTGAGGTGAATGTGTCCTTCAGCCATCAGGTGTTCTTTTTTCATGTGTGGGTGGCTTGCACAAAGTGCATTTTGTTTATTCAATGCTCAACCTTCATCCAAATATAAGAGCATTGACTCCAAGGACAGAGAATTCTTGACTGTCAGTACTGTGCCTCACTTACTTATGAAGGTTCTTCCCTTTTGCTCCATTCAGATAGATGCAGCACTATTTCAGGCACCTGATGATTGCTCTCACATATGCAATTATGCCAAATAGATCTTAGATAAATCAGAACTGCAGACGAACCTCACATTCAGGCAACTCTTGGGTAGGTTACTTTTGGCAAAGAAACAGACCATCTTCCTGAAGACACCTGTTAAATTGCAGAAAAGTTAAATCCAGCCAGCACAACTTATTAAGAAAAGCAGCCTGCCATGTCAGTTCTGTAGTACCCGTTTGTTTTGACACACCTGCTTTTCTCTCCATAACTGTCAGTGAGTTCACGTTCACCTGATATTTACTCTCATTACACAGTTAGCAGTTAAAAGGCTATTTCTAAAGTCAGGTGGCTGTATCTCATCTTTCAGCTAGACTTAGTCCTCAGTCTTTGTCCTTTTTGTTTGCTAAACCCCTCACTTGGGAGACATTCCCAACATTTGGAGATACAGCAAAGCTGCAGTGTGTTTTCACAGAGATTATTTTTTCTGTTGCTTGGAAAACAGTTAATTATTTGAAGATCAGTTGTGTAAATGGTATTTTCACATCAAATATGTTCATATTTCTTATGCCAGCCAAGTAGAAACTGAATTTTTAATAATGGAGTTGAATATTAGCAGATGTACAGCAAAACAAAGAGAACTCAGAAACAAATCAATTTATGGTGTTCATAAACTTACATAATGCCACCGTTAACACCTGTCCTGTTAGCACGTGAGAAAGCAAAAAGTAGAATGCTTTTCTGTCTGTTCTGTTATGAACTACAAGGACATAATATGATGGAAAAAATATACACCAACTGCTTTAGGAACAGGAACACCTTAACTTGTCTAAAGTAGCAATGGTTACTTATTAGGCCTTGTTTCTTTGCTGTGATTGCAGCAGAGGAATTGTTTCATGTCTGCTCAGTCTGAAAACGGCATAGGCATTTGTTTGTAGTTAACAGAAAGATCGTGGATTTTTTTTTTTTTTTTTTTTTTAGTTTTTTTTCTCCCCCATGTCTGAGGTACCAGCTAAGCTATGTATAAATTCCTACCATATATTCAGACCTCTAGAGAGGAGCAGTGAAACTTGTGATAAGTCTTTTTTTGATTCTTTGTTTACTTGTACCTATTTCTTTGATGAGTTTGGGCTATTCTGGACATTAGAAGTGTCAGTAGGTAAGCAGATGGAGGCTTACAGAATAATTTAAGTTGGAAGGAACCTTGTGAGGACAGCTGGTCTGATGACACTTATCCCCACATCACATCGTCATGTGGAAATCATTGGGTCCATTCTAGCAAAATGTCCTGTTATATTCAGAAATGCATTTGATAGAGCAATCACAGGTGTTTGGAATCTGGCACAGTAAATCATTATGACAAAAGGTAGGAGCAGCTGTGATATGCATTTTGTAAAAAGAACATCCTAAGATATTTAGAAATAAAGTATGAAATAGCCTCAGCAACTTTTTGTCATTCAGAATGACCTTTCAAAAAATTTTTGAAGCTTATCCCTCACAAACAGTACCTTTAACCTTTACTTCCTCTGTTTTGTGTATTGGATGATGAGGCTGTCATCAGTTTACAGCTGAGTTACATGGAGCTTTTTTACTAAATGAAATGTGAAAAATCTTATCAGTTGTGTTGCAATTATTTAGCAAGTCCTCTGTATTGTGTTCAAGGAAGCTCTTGTGAAAGTGTGCTGGAAAGAACATCTTTGCATCCCCACAGTTCTGGACTGAATGTATTCCAAGTCTGAGGTCTCCTCCAAAATAAACCATGCTGGCAATACGTAAGCTGATTTGAATGAGCATGTACTGTGGGGCTCCAGACCCAGATATTTCTGTGTTTCCTTTCTGTGAAACCTGGTTTCACGAAGAGTGAAAGGAATTAGATTGATGCAATTCAGTATAATTTCAAGATACGCACAAGAAGCCAGGACCCTAAAATTGTTTCCAGGTCTCCTGTTTTACCTGTAGTTGTTACCAGTTCTAGATGGAAGAGCATCATAGATACTCTGTGGTCATCTAGTGCTAAACTGGAGTAAGGACAAGACAAAATTTCCATGCTCCACATTGTGTCAGACTCTGACACTGGCAAATTTGTCTCACGGTTGGTTGGACTGCCTGAAGGTTTCTAGAAACACTGAGCATGATTTTTCCCCATGCAGTAAGTCCATTGCATCACAGCTGGGATGTGCATGCAGAGCAAGTGGTGTGTTTGTCATGTTCATCGTCAGATCTATTGGATATTGTTGGGCAGATCTTGGGGCCTTTTGTAGCTATGGACCTGGAAACTGGTCAGGTGGGTCAGTGTTCAAAGGCAGGCTGAACATCAGCTTTTCAGTGACCCACTCCCAAAGCAGGTATGTTGTGCACAGAGGCTCTTTGATTCAAAAAATAATGAAAGAAATGAGTGATAATCATTTTAGAGCAAGAAAGAGTTCTGTATCTTTGCATTGAAGTGTATTGAGAATATTATATCAAGATTATATCAAGCATGATCTAAGATCCCAGACTCATACATTCTGTTCCTTCTCAGCCTTTGATTTGATAGTTACCCATCTGTTCAATATTTCATTAATCCACAGCAAAGTTCGAAAGTAATACTAGGCAGTACCAATTTTACAGGCAATGTCAGAAATCACAGGATACGACCATGGCATGCAGGATGTTGTTACTGTTTGTTTAATTTAGAACATAATGACCATTGAAGTAGTACATGTATATATTGGTATGCTTTCCTTCAGTGATAGACAGCACACCATCATGTGTACATGGTAAATGTAAAATTCCATATGCCCTGAATAATTCCCCGTAGATAGAGTCTCTTTTTTAATCATTCTAATCATAGACTTAATTTGAAACTGGAGATAGAATTTTGAAGCAGCCATTTGTGGCAACTGGAAGTAATATGTTCACATTATTTCTTGTTGAGCCTGAAGGTGCTGCTGGCCATTGCTCTGAAACCTTTGTTTTTATTTGAAGAAGAAAATTACACTCAGAGGTCCTCCAGGGCATACTTTACTCTGCATTGGATGTTGATATGCTCATAAATGTGTAATCTACATTGTGATCTAGTAATATGTTAATGCCGAGTTCACAAGATTAATTGGGCCACATGCTGTCTTGTGGTTCTGCTAATACAGTTTTGAGTAGCATCAGCATTTTCGTGCTTTTAATTTGCAAATGACCCTTGCATGGCAATACATTATGTAAGCAGACATCTCACAAGATGTTTTCAGGGTCCGTCATCCAGACTGTGCTACAGATTTCCTGCATCTTGACCTGCCTCTGCAATTTGCCCCCAGTTGCTATAAACCTATTAAAGACCAACATTCACTGACCTTTAAAAACTGCCCTATTTAAAATAAAATACATAACTCAAGCAACTTTTAAAATAAATCCTCTATTAATGGATATTTTTGACCATCTCTTTAATTATACATATGAGAAACCATTTTCCATTTTATATCTGAATCCTCAGACTTTATAATCCAGCACTTGATATTTCGTTCAACATTAAACTGCAGGATCTGGAAAAAATAGCTGCTTGCTCCTGCAGTTGGTGTGAAGAGGTGGGGAAAAAAAAATTGAAAAACTAAGATACCGTGTGTACATATAAACTATATAAAGTAGGAACTGTGTAATTTTATTGGGGGGAAAAAGGCTTCGTAAGAGAAGATGCATTTTATTTGTTAATTGGATTTTTTTAAAAAATCACAAAATCCAATTCAGCATCGTAAATTTATCCCAAAATACTTCAAGACAGACTTGACGTTAAAAACTAATATACTTTAGACACAGGAGAACCTCATTAGAATGTTGCTATTAAAGAGAAAATAAAATTGCAAATGCCAGATTCACTAGTACACTCCAACTGCTTTGTGATGCTTTGGAGATTCAAACTAGCCATTAACTGGACTTAACTACCCAGTTAAGTCAATTTTATGTTAGTTTTCCACTGTGAAAGCAGAAAAGTACATCCAAAATGTATTGATCCAACTGTTCTAAATGAGGTATCTTAGAGGTAAAGCTTTTACGACCAGCCTTAGCTGAGATTATCTCTGTCCACTGCAAAGGCAATGGAAATACAATTCTGTTCTGTTTCTAATATCCTCTCATTCTGCTTCTGAGGAGTAAGAAGGGAACTTTCTCCTTGATTTCTGTGAAAAAATAGCCATCTTAGTCATGGAAGGCCTAAATCACATCTTTGTATGCATCCCAAATCCACTTTAGCCCTTTAATAGAGGCACAAAACTCTGGAAGTAGGACCAAGCACTAAAGCCTCAGCTTAGGAAGCACATTCTTGTGCTTCACTCTGTTCACTTAAGGCTGGATTCAGTGTTGGGTTTCCATTTTACAGTATTACTAAATCACCAAACACCCTTCACACTCTATCTCGGGCAGCAGAGGGTGGGTAACTCTCAGTAATGAGTCAGTGATGATTGTAAATATGCAATTCTCAGCCTACTATGCACTTAATGAGGGAGGAAGGTTTTTTTTTAATTACTAATACACAGATCATATTCTAGTATGATACAGTATGATCCATTCTAAGAATAGAGATTCTTTTCCTGACCTTTCAGGCAAGGCATTTGTGAGATGCAAGGGTTCATAACATCTCCCTTGATGTACCACATTAAATTACATCCTTATGCAGCAAACTGAACTGAATTTGAACCTTAGGTGTGATCAGCATTGCTTAACTCACATCTTGTTTATGTCTGCTACTGTCTTTAGCACTCACATCTCTCTAAATATCAGCCATGTTTCTGCTGAAATCTGTCACGGAGAGTTGTACTCAGTAACTTCTTACTACAAGTCATCTGTTTGGAATAAATCAGACAAGGCAAGTACAGGGTGAAACAGGTAGCATCTGCCCTTGCTTCATAAAGCTACTCCACCGAACCAGGATGGGCAGCTCTATTTAACCCACTCTTCATTTAGATTCTACTTTTAGTTTGATTCGGTTGCAAAAGTTATTGACGATGAGTGAAAGCTAAGTCACAAGCTAAAGGTTTAGCATGTTATCTGTGTTCTGCCTTCTTTCTACTTATTACTGACTGCCTCTTGTTCTGTTATGCACTATCAAGTTTTGGCCCATCTTGGGTGGTTTTTTCTTACTGATTTACTGAAAATAACTTGTAATAGTGTAAAAACTTTGTTAAAATGCACCAAATTTGCATGGTTACTTAATAGCCAAATACTGGTTACCACTGAAATTCCAACAGGTGAATATACAACTTACCCTGCCGCAAAAATTTTGTGTACAGAAAATTGCACCTTCCATCTTGATATGGGATGTTTGCCAAGTTGTATAAATCAGTAAAAAAACATGTGCACAATGTCATGCATGAAAATTTTGCTCCTGTTATTCTGATTATCGCAGCACATAAATTTCTAACAATGTAGGATCTTCAGACTAGAAGGCTCCCCAAATCTAATCACTTTGTCTGTAATCATGTCATAAAATTGCTTTCATAAATTTATATGTACTTGGAAGCTTCCTCTGCTTTGAAGTTTAGTACATACATTGACCACTTTGGTCCATATTTGACTACTTCCAGCACATACATTATAGGAAATTTTTTTCTTTAGGGCAGCATTGACCTCTAATTTATGTGGTTCTCTATCTCCAAGTTATTAGTTGTCAAAGACATAAAGTTCTTCCTAGATGTAGGTGGTCTTCATGTGTCTGTCCTGTGTCATATCTGTATGTGTCTTAGGTGGTACTCATTTCCTCATATGAGCTTTCGAAAAATTCTCCTCTGTTAAATAAGGTCTCTGTTCTAGATAACCCAGAACCCTTTCTTTGTATCTGATCCAGTTCAAGGGGGGTTTGGGGTTTTTTTTCAATCTGAAAAAGTCCAGATAACCTATTGCCAATGCCTTTTACCCTGAGAATTCTGACTTTAATACTTCTCTATCTCTGGAAATGTCCGTCCTGTTACGGCCAAGAATTGAATTTCCTTATTTAAGGCTGCATCATATTGATGGCTTATAATAATCTGATGATAAATAATATACTCAGGTCTTTTACTTCTTTGTTAAATGTGCTCTCAGCTGTTGCCAGAAATTCTTGATACTAGAAGTAAGTATGTAACTTCATATTAAATTGTAGGACTTAGAATAGGAAGGATTACTTTCAAATTGTATCCCAAGGCCATGTTAAAATTTCTGCTTTTGTTAAAACCTTTCCTGCATGTCCTAGGACGAGTCAGACTTTCTGTGTCTCTCTGGAACACAGCAGTGTGATATTTTACATCAGAGTACCAGCACTCAGCAGTACTCAGGCACAGGGATGATTGAAACTACAAAATCAGCCCAATTAGTATTCTTCAAAAATAATTTCTTTTAGCTCTGAATTAAGGTTATTATCATAAGGTTCAATTATTACATAACTCACCAAGCAAATCATCAAAGATGTGGATATAATCGTTTCAGCCATACAAGATAATATCTGTTCTGCATGCATGATTTATCTTTCTTATGCTGTTTCTTCCTGGTCTCCATGCTGAAAAGGGTTTCTTGAACAAAGACTATGTTTTTATCTTATGATCATGGTTAACATAGGGCGAAATGCCTGTAGGAAGAATTACTGCCATGAATAAAGGTAGAGAAATTACCATATAAATAAAATAAAGTAAAATAAAGAAAATAAATAAAGAAATGGAAATTACCGCTTCATGGTGGAAGCAAAGCTTTTGATGCCCCAAGCTGGAGGAAGTAAATGATGCACCTTCTCTAATTCCAAAAGAAGTAGCAGATGAAATGACAGGTCCACTCGCAGAAGCTTTTAATAGGGTCAGAATGGTTGTATATTACTGGAAAATATTGAATGTAGTCCCTGTCTTCAAGGAAAAAACCCATGGGCAACTGTTGTCTTAGATAATCCTACTTTTATTCAAGACTTTGGAACATTTTTTAATAAAATAATTTGGAAAAGAGTAAATCATATGAAAGTAGATTTACCGAGGTAGGTCATGCCAAATTAATAGGATATTTTTGTGTAATAGTATAAATATCTTCTACACAGCAGGAATGTAATTGGTCAATCTGCCTGGTATTCAGTAAGACAACAGGTGCAGTACCATTTGGATGTGTGCTGCTTAAACTGGGCAGGATGGCAATTATTACAGAAATGGAAGCACACAAAGTGATCAAAGGAGAGATGGCAATGCTTGGTTATATTAGTAGCAAAACCCTTTTTTTGACATAGAAACTTCTTAAGTATCACTCTAAAGACTGATCTGCCGTTGTTCGTTGTATCACAAAAAAACCCAGAAGTGTGCTAATGAAGTTTACTGATGGGTAGCAAGTATTACAAATATCCTGGAGGACACGGGAATAAGGATGAACTGGGGACAGAAGTACTGGGGAGAGAATGGTGGAGTTTAATAGCAGAAAGTAGGCAATCTTACAGAGAATGCCTTTTAGCACACATAATATGCATATTAATTGCTGTCTAGGAGACGAAGAGGTGGCATGGCATGCTGGTTGGCAGTGTTGTTCTTTGATATGTGGGTTCTTAAAGGTTATAGTCACTGAGTCTTCACTCAGACATGAAGGTTTCACAGTGATGAGGAGAATAAGGCATAACTGGTCCATGGAAGCAAGTTGCACTGATTCCATCTTTGTTAATTTAGCTGGCATGCAGTCTTCCTCCGGATAGTCTCTCCTGTTTCTCCTGGCTGTACAATAGAGCCTTGCGCTAATCTAAAGCTAAGTTAAAGGTAGATATTTTGACAGCAGAAAATAATCGCAGATCTCTGTGTGCTTTGCCATATTTGGATTACTCCTTTGAACTGCTTGGAATCATTACAACACAATGCAAACAAGAATAGAATAAATCCCTGAGCGGTACAGTATATGTGTACTGAAAACATGTTGTGTGATCAAAATATCTTTGAATTAAAACAGCAGAGGTTTTTGCTAGCATTTTTGATGTGATAAATAAGCAACTAATTAAATATTGCAAATTATATAGAGCATACCTTTAATAGCTGAAAGGCAGTTCTCCAATGTTTAGCTCCTTAAAGACTGTTCAAAATTATGCTTTCAAGACCAACCTCCATTATATATATAGGAGTGATTTATTGTTTCTTGGCTTATGTCTATGAATTTGCTTGTAGTAAACATACTGTCATGAAAATGGCAGAAAAAAGACACAGAGGAATTTTAGTGGCTGGTATTGAAGTTGAAAGTGTCCTCTTTAGATTATTTTGCAATCATCTCCTTATAGTAGAGGCACTCTTCCAAGACAGAAGAAAAGAGAGGGAAAAAAACCTTGAAAAATCTTCAGTCTCTGTACTTACTTAAACTGCCATTGCTATTTTTGTAGGAACGGAACACAGGCAAATGCTATCACTGTATTGTGGATGCTAACAGAGACAATAGCGAACTCATTTCTGTTGCTTTAGTGTCAGTTAATATTTATTGTAGATACACAGATTACAGTCTTAATTATCCCTTTTTTCCTGCCCCTCAGGGGTGTGTATGTGTATAATTGTTGTCATTAGTACCCACTTCTTCCTGTTCTTCCCCCAGGATTATCAATAGCTCTCTACCTAAATGTGACATTTTTTGATTGGTAGTCACTCACTACATTTTGGGATATATTTTATCCCTTCTTTCTGTGCGCTGAATAGCATGGTAGGGTGAATTGAATCTTGACATTTTGAAGTGAAATAGGCTTGTTTTCTTTTCAAATCCCTGAAGTTGTTTAGTGAAATGCTGCAGTCTAGGCTTTCTTTTATTGATATATAAATAGAAAGAAGATTAGTTTTGAAAGCACAATGGCTGCTTACAGACTACAAAACGGTGGGAAAAAAGGGACGAGCATACCTTGATGTCAGTAACAGTTTTCTGAGGTGGGGGTTGTGTAGAGGAGAGGAGAAAGGAGGGAGGGAAGATTCAGAGATGAAAGTAGATGGTTCTCAGCCTGGTATCTGCATCAGTGAAGTGTCCTGAATGGAAGGTGTGGTAAGAAAGGTCAGTCTTTGCAGTTCATTTAAAACTTACTGAAGTTGTATTTGCATCTGATTCAGAAGAGTGATTGGACTGGAAGTTCCATATCTATACCTCATCTTCAGCCTATTATTCCATGTATGCTGATTTATTCTTTTCAGCTTCTTTTCATCCTAAGTTACTTTTATTCCTTTGAATTCCCTCAGTTCTTTGTGATCTGTGATGCTCAGGTCTAGTAATGGAGATAGCTACAGTATTCAAAAAGATTATATGAAAAGTTCAAAAGATACATAATTTCTGAGGTTGCTTGTACCTGTACTGCTTGTAACTTTACTGCTGCTTTTATGGAGTGGTTTCTCTGCTGTTATTGACCCAAATACTGCCAAGTTAAATACTTCAGCATTTATTGAATTTCCTTGTCAATTAGATAAGTGTTCTAGCCAAAAGAGCAGAATCATAGAATCATAAAATGCTTTGGGTTGGAAGGGACCTTAAAAATCATCTAATTCTAGCCCTCCTGCCGTGGGCAGGGTCACCTTCCACGAGACCAGGTTGCTCAGAGCCCTATTCAGCCTGACCTTGAACACTGCCAGGGATGGGGTATCCACAGCTTCTCCAGGCAACATATTTCAGAGATTCACCACCCTTAGGTGACAAATTTCTTCCTAACATCTAATCTATACCTATCTTCTTCCATTTTGAAGCCATTACCCCTTTTCCTATCAGTACATGCCCCAGCTCTCTGTACCCTCCCTAGGTACTGGAAGGCTGCAGTGAGGTCTCCCTGGAGCCTTCTCTTCTCCAGGCTGAACAATCCCACCTCTCTCATAGAACAGATGCTCCAGCCCTGTCATCATCTTTGTAGCCCTCCTCTGGATTCACATTACAGGTCCTTCTTATGCTGGGGACCCCAGAGCCGGGGACTCCAGAATGGTGCTCTGTTGTTGGGTTATGGGACTTCAAGTCTCATGACTTGCCCAGTGGAATGTAGTGATTATTCTCAAATGCTGGGTGTTGCTGCATTCACAGAACTGAGATACAGCACCCATTGAAGACTGAAATCTGGCAGGAGCCTTGTATACCAAACCATCACAGTTGTACTCGTTTGCCAAGGAAATACATTTTGGTGCTCTCTGAAACAAGCAAAATTAATTTTTTCAGCACGACAGTTCTATACTGTTCAATTAGCTTTATCTACCTAATGATTCATCCATCACAGACAGGCAAACATTCCCACAGTGTATGCACAGCCTAAACACCGCATGCATGAGTAGGACTTTACTGGCAAGAGCATTTTGCAAATTTTCCAGCTTTCAACTAGCTGCCAAGCATCTTAGAAAACTGCAGAATCCCAGGAACTTTAGAAACACCTAGAGATAAAAGAGAAATGTGTTTACACTAGAAGAGGCCTCTGATGAGAAGCTTTATCTGTGTCACTCTCTACCGTAAATCTGTGGCCAATCCAATCAGCAGAGCTTCAATTCACACCCTTCTTGGGATAAAGCAGTGAACTGATACACAGTACAATTCCACTTTCACAGCAAATCAAGATGATTTTTTTGTTTATATTTGTACTGACCTCTGAAAGTGTTAAAATAATACCATAGCTGTGATTGTTCCATTCTTTGAGTATACAACCAGTTACATCATAGAGTTTCCAAAATTTCTGAACAACAAATAAGTGCTTTTGACTTACCTGTTGCAGTGATAGATGCCTAAATTAGCCTTTCTGGAATGTAAAACACTTCCTTCAGAGCTTTCTGTGCACTTCTCACCAAGACTTTGGGTTTGTAAATCACATGTTCTAAAAGGAATATGAGAGAGTGTGTGGAAAATTTTGTTTGATTCTTAAAAGCTCTTTAAAGAATTAATGAGTAGGATGAATGCATAATTTAGTATTGTAAGAGAAGTTCAAGAACCTGTAGCAATTACAACACCAAATTTTCTCATAAAGGATTTGAGGTACATACTCTTGATATGTGTCGAGCATTTACACACATAGTTCCCACTCACATAGTTACCAATGTAAGATTTTCACTCATTATCCCCAAATGTCAATGGCAGAGCAGATTCAGAAATTTTTAATGGACTTTTGTGAAGGAAAAAAACAATTTACAATTCAGTAATGTCCTGGAGCACATTTGAGTTTATGGAATGAATTAGTTCACTGGGAAAGGTTTTAAAAAGGAGCCTTAAGCATCATCAAATTAAACATATAATGGTAAAGTCAGTTAACTGTCTATTTGCATATAATGTGAGTTTATAGTTGGAAAAGGTTGTTTAAGAGGTTATATAACAGAAATATAGAAAGCGTTGTTATAATTTATTACCCTGTACCATTAGTCTGGTAATGCGGAAAGATACATGTACACTGATCTGTATTATACATACATATGAAAATAATTTGACAGATCAGAAAAAAAAGACATTTTTAGCTGTGATCTAGACTGCCAAAAATACCTCTGTTTATTCAGTTAGCTTTCATATTTAATTGCCTACCTAGTCATCTGTGGACATAATGTTGGCATACTCTGTACAATATGATAGAGTCTCATTTTAGGTGTATAATGAACTTCAGTTTCCTAAGTGGAGCTTATATTAGGTGACATTTTCCATGTAGGGAAAATTGCATTCCTTTGAGAAGAAGCTTTACAGCAAAAGAGTAGAAATCTAAGTTAGTTCTGTCAGTTTTAGCAAAACATTTGCAATGGTTCACAGTTAGAAAGTAAGCTGAATGTTTGATGGTAGATTCCCCCAGACTAGGCTGAAAAGACATTATCAGTAAGAATTCTATAATTTCTTGAATTCCCGTGAATTCTGTCAATTATACCTCACAAGACTGGCACAGGTTAGAGTCAACAGCTTCTTGAATGACTTAGAAAATAAGATATGCTTTTGTTGTACTGTTTAAATTAGGCCAAAAACAAATCCCAGAAATTTGTGTTAATTAGAATCCACCAGACTGTTCTTCATAAATTTCATCTCAGCATTTAGAGTGCAAATGTTGAAATAAATTTTAGCCATCATTCAAAGATAGGAGCATTTCAAGCACAACCTTCAAACTGGATGTTTTATTCACAGTTGTCTTTGTCTCTTCTGAAGACCATTCTCACAGAAGTTAAAGGTCTCTTGATTAGAGCGTATCACTTGGAAGAGCATGAAAATGCCAGGGATTTAATTATTGCTGTTCTATTGCCACAGCAATTGTTGTATATTTAATTTCTCTCTTAAAAGTAGGGCAAGGGGGAAAAAACAAGTAAGTGCATGCAATGTGGATTTTTCTCCTCTTCTTTTTATGAAGCTACAGAAAAGTCCTGGCTAAGACAATCTGTGTTGGGTTCTCCAGCTTGTTGTAGCATGATCAGAGGGAGGAAGTTTATGGGGAGGGAGGGCCATGCAAAGCCCAGGTAAAATACTTGCAGTGGTTTTTGTGATGCACAGAGCAAACCTCGCCACACAATCCCAAAGACTCTGGTGAGAACTTTGGTAGTTTTTGTATTTGAAGTCTGCTAGGCTGACCCTAGGGGCCAATTCAAAAGGCAAACAAAAGCAGCTCTGAATAGTTTACAGAAAACCTTGTTATCTCTACCTCCACCACAGATACAAACCAGATTTTACAAGACCCTGACACTTAGGGATTTCACTTCTGAAACAAGTAAGAAAGCTGAGCGCATTCCCTATATGTTTATTAGCTTTTCAAATGAAGGTCAGGCTTTCCCATTTTCCCCTGTCTATGGAAAATTTGATGCCCTCAGGATGGAATGGATTTTATGTCATTCTAGACACTCCCAAGGGAAGAAGCCCCTCCCTCTTCTTGCTGTGGTAGCACTTAACCAATGGAACACACTAATTACATGTGAGAGCTACCAACATGTGCTTGTGCCTCTTTGATTTTCCTTGAAGACCATCCTGTCTTACCATTTACCTGGAAGAGGAAAAGTTAACAGTGTTGAGTCAAGTGTTGCTACTTAGAATTTGGAAAGAAATAAATCCTCCTGTCATGCAAGTTTCTGTCTTAATTTGCTCTTGTAAAATCCATCCCTTGTTGTTAGACCAGTTCAGAAACACAAAAGGCTTTTAGGTGGCTTCTCAAGAGTCTGTGTTGCAATCAATCTCATAACAAAGTGGAAGAATTCAATTTAGAATAAAATAGTGAAAAGAATTCAACCTAGAAGGGCCAAATAAGCTTCTGAGTTGTAAACCTCTAAACTGCTCATAATTTGATCAGTCTTCATGCAAAAGAGAATAATGAAGGGAGAAAGAAATTTCAGAGTCAGGCACATAATAAGGTACATGAGCAGGGACTGAAACGCTAGGCATTGACCATTAAAGGAAAAACTTAAAAATAGGTACAATAAAAGTAAACTAATCAATTGATTGTAAATTGTACCAGTAATTTCTAATCTCCGTAATTCAGCTAATACAAGCATAAAGGGAAGAGTTTTTAAATTAAGTTGCATTTTAAAAAGAAGGGCAAGCTTTAATATAATGCATAATTATGCTATGAAACAGATTGCCACCAGGTGCTGCTTGAGCTAAGATTGTAGTAAGATTCAGAGGTGAACTGGACATCTTTGTGGACTTGTAGAATATGCAGAGGTAAAACTGTTAAAATTCTGATGTAAGTGTTAAAAGAAGCGTTTTGGAAGGCATGTAAAACTTTATGTTTCAAAATCCAGAACAATCTCTTGCTAACAGGGGTTTGGAAACAGTTTTTTCCATATTTTCATTTCATGGTATCTCTTATACTTTCCCTAAAACATCCAGAAGTTTATGGAAACAGAGTATAAGACCAGTTGGGCTCAGGTCTAATCCAACGTGGCAATTCTTACATTATGATTAATGAGGTTCCCTTTATCAACAGCTGTGATTCTGACCTTTGTGGCTCTGCTGCTTATCTCCTGATTTATACATCTTCATAACCTGCATCTCATTTAGAATTAAATAAAAATCTAAGTAACTTCCATGCAATTACTATAGCCTTTTCAAATATTTGCTCATTCAAATAATTTATTCACAGAATCTCAGATAGTTCATCAGCAGCACTCTTCTAAAGTATAGTACTACTATTAAGATTGATTTTTTAAATGCAGCATTTATTATGGCATGTAGGAGAGAAATAATATGCTGACACTAACCTCTCTGCATCTAAACCTTGCTTTGGAGACCCAGTGTTAGAAATGTGCATCTCCCTTATTTAGAATTGTGACGTGGTCAGATATATTGAGAGATTTCTTTCCTGGTTTGTAATGTTCGTGTGATTCAGGACATTTTAGCTTGACGTGTTATAAAATGAGCCAGTTTATCTTTAGTTTAGCCTGTGATCAGTGGGGAGAGTGCTTCTCCTTTGGGAGCTGAATGCAAAATAACTGAAGCAGATTGAAGTTGGCAGTGACTAATGAAGTCTTGTGAAGGAGTCAGGAGTCAGTGGGTTACTACATAGGATGGATTGAGAAGACAGTAACAACAGCCTCTTTGTTGAGTTTATGCTGTCTTCTTTTTTTTTCTTTTTTTTTTTTGCATAATCAGTGCTTCTGCGAAGAAAATCTCCTCAAAAAAAAATCAAAAATTCCTGATGTATGTCTCTGAAATACAGACATCCGCACACACATTTGTTACAGTGGAGATAATTCTAGGCTTCCATGTTTAATGAGCCAGCATGGTTGCCTAAAGGTGTTCTACATGTTAATAATTTTAATCAGTCACACAGAATTTATGGAGCTAGAATTTCAATTGAAATTAGCATGAGTTAAAACCTCAGTCATTTATTTCTCTGAGAGCTCCCCCTACTTTCCCCGTTCCATAATGTGCCCTGTTGTCACAGAATCTGACACAATAAATCAGTTGTTCCGCAGGCACCACTGAGCAGGCTGGTGTGGGACTTGCACACAGAGCATAACCACTGGGAGCAGAAAGCACTGCAGTTGGGTTTGCGTTTGCTGTATGTGTGAAATCCGTGGGCATGGAGCAAAAGCTGAAGGAGCATAAGGAGGAGGAGTGTGCCAGCCTGGCCTCAAAGGTACTGGGAAAGGGGCAGAGACAATGCCAGCCAAGCCCCTGCCTCCAGCCTGGCAGCTGACCCAGGTCAGGAATCGCTGCCTTAAGCCCGTGATTAAATGACGTGAATGACTTGCCTAACCTCAGCCGTGTGCAGAGCAGGGTGAAGGAGGTCAGGCAGTAAGGAGGGAAGCACACCTTCCCTAGGCAATCTTCGGAGAATTTAGCTGGGCTCTGTGCTATGGGCAGCACTGATGCAAAGCTACAGCCCACACCACAGTTGCTGGAAATTTTTCAGCAATGCTACAGCAATTCAGAAAACTGCTGTGGTGTTACACTATTTTTGTGCCTGAAATACTTGTTGAAGCCTTTTGTTAAACAAAGTCTTGAAGACTTCTTTTTTTAGGCTTTTTCTCTTTTAGGCTCACATTACTTTGGGGATTTTGACTGAAACATTGTGAGGCAAACTGATTCAGGCTCTCTGCAGTCTAACTGTCCCAGCCTGTGTGCACAGAGTGCAACAAGATTTGTGTTTTCCACCTCATTAAACTGACAGCAGAAATTAGTTTGTGGTATTAAAGACTAAAAAGTTAAATTACAGCTACACATGTCCTTTATGCAATGGTGTGTGTGAAAGATGTTTGATTTTAATGTTTGCTATAATGGAGAATTTAAATTGCAATGTTTGTCAAATCTCTAATCTTTGTTTCAGAGTGGAATATTAATTATGCTTTTAACTACGAGAGGTAAATAAAATGAGCATCCACTGCCTGCCTAAGGGTAAATTGCAGATTACTGACAACGTGACGTGGAGTACTAAATGTCAGTTTTGTCAAACAAATTTAGAGGAACAGTTAAACTATTAGCTTCCTGTTGTTATGGGTTTTTTTTTTTTTTGCAATGAATGACTGTTCCTAGCAGCAGGGGCACTGTACCATATGGAACACTAACAGAGCTAAATCGAATAAGCGAGATGAATGAGGAGATAGCACTACAGACACACTCAATTAGTTTATAACTGTCTATTAACTTCTGTTGGTGGTTTTGAATAAACAATAGATTAACCATTACACCCCTTCTCTTTCTTTATGAAACCAGTAGAAAGACAGTGTGATGAGGGCACACAGTGAAGAAGAAACTGAGCCCCTTCTTTCTTTTTATTTTTACCTCCTGCTTCTTAACAACTCAACTTGTGTGATATTGGCAGTATCTGCAAGTAACAAGTGCATTAGATCCAAGAAGCGAATCAAAATATTGCAAGTGTAGTTATGCATGCAAAATAGTTCTTCAAATTACCAGGAGTTACTCTGCCTGATTTTGTATAGGACCTGGTTTATTAGCAGGGAGGCACTAGTATGGCATGTGAACCTAAGCCAGTCATTGCAATTTATTTGGCAGTTAAAGGGAAAGTGTTGTGATCAGTGCAGAAATAAAATACTATGAATGTGTCTGCCAATCTGTCTGTGCCCCAAACTACTTTTAGACCTGAACTACTTGTAGCAGGTAAGAGGCGATTCATTAATGTGCCCCTGACTAGGAAAATTTAAAACGTTTGATTTTGTGTACCAGATTATGTCCTCTTAGAGTCATTAGAGTCAGATTATTTCCTTCTAGTTTAAATCCTAAATAAATAAACATAGTATAATATATTACTATCCCTGGCTTCCATTTTAAGGTATTGGAGAGAGATTAGAACCTCCGGAGGGTACTGAGCTTACCTTACATATACTATGATATTTTTGCCTGTTATTTAATTTAAAATTGTTAGTAAAAAATACCTAAAGACCACTCAAGCTATTTCATGTCCCACTTTCACATTAGGTGTTCAAACACCTAATTAGTGAAGATCTTACCACTGTTGAACCTGAAATCCAAAATACCAGACAGAAAAAGTGGGCAAGGTAAGTTAAGAGAGGAGCACTAGATGGAGGGGATAAAATAATAAATACAGCAAGACATGATTAGTTCCCACTCTGTCAGTGATAGTGATCGATAACTGCCATAAGCCTTGCCATCATGTGATTGCTTAAAGCTCAGTACTTTTAGACATAATCCTGAATCAAGCTTAGGTTGCAAACTTCTCTTCAAATTCTTATCTAAGTTGAAAATCCGTAAGTTTGTTTTTAATCATTGTCCCAGTGCAGCGCTGAGGGACACTGCCCATCTGTTGGATCATCTTAAATGAGGAATTTACAGATACTTGGAGACACTTTAAATTTCATCCAATTTTTAGCCTTCTTGTTGTTTAGCAATTAGTGCTACTTAGTTCATTATACCAATAGAAGAGGTAGCTGGGAGACGTTGGAGAACAGGTGCTGTGGACCCACAGGAGATCTGGGAACACAGTACTTAGGGAACACAGGACATTAATTCATAGAAAGCTTGAATCCATTAGATGAACTGCACATAAATAGAGTTGTTTGAAAATGCAAAGCTTCCATTTCCTGGACCAAGCGTACATTTAGGTAATAACATTCATCCTGCTGAAATCCTTTCAACTGTCGGCTGAATGCAATAGTCTTCTCCATCTTCTGTGGAAAGACTAACACTGCTGTCAGCCTGCTGCTAACTTCCTTCCAAGATCCATATTACTGATGAGTGAAGTGGTTTTTGTCTGTCCCCTTACCATACCTATTTCACACGGGGTGATGTAAGTCTTAATTAGCAAAACTCCATGAAATATTTAAAACTCCTCAGGTGAAAGGAGTGATATTGGTAAAGTGGAAAAATAGAATGAAAGTCTTATATTGTGTAGAACACGAGCTTCATAGATCCTAGCGGAAAAAATATAAAGTATTGGCAGAGACAAACTCGGGCTGGGACTGCAGAGTGGTGATAAGTTGTCCTTGTCAGAGTCAAGCCACAATATTAATACATTCCTATCTGTAGGCTTTTTGGCATGCAAAACATAATTTTCCAAGTTATGCAAACATTTCTGTCTGCTTCTGACAAAGTAAGTCTTTTTCTTTCAGTTTTACCTGCACATGGCAATAATTCATAAACTTTACCTAATTTCTGAAATCAACTGTCATGGTAGAGGAAATTCTGGTTTACTGCCATTTAAAATTCGACCCAGACTTATGTCCAAGTTTCCCATCTAGATTTCTGTGTATCTTCTTCGGCCTGCATTTCTGAGTCTGGATTTTGGGAAAGCTCTTGTTTATCTAGCTTCTTGCTACCGTAACGTCTTATCTAAATTCAACTAGAGTCTCCTTACCTGTAATTCACCTGTGCCAAAATACTACTGCACTGCCGCTGCCCACTCTTCCTTAGTTACTGTTATTTATAGTGTTGCAGTGTTTTAAAGGAAGGCACTGTTTAAATAGTGAACATGTGTCCCTAATGAATCGCACAGATGTCCACTCATCTGTTTTCAAGTTACTTATTTCCTTGCTGTTCAAGAAACTATCACAGTACTATATTTTACCCAGGGTTTGTAAGCTTAACGATTACTAATGACTGTTAAAAATTACCCCCTGATGGAGGGTAATGTCATTCCATGCAGTGACTTGCATGAAACCACATTACCCTCAGTTGGGGGGTAATTTTTAATTACTATAATGCTCTTGCAAGTACCCATGATGCAGCACTGAGGTCATCTTTTCACCGAAAGGATTCCATTACTTAGTTTACTAAGTGACTGAGTTCAATGGATGTACAAGTGATCCTGCTTTTACATTTTGTCTCATGCAAATAAAAGTTAGCAAGTGGAAGCCTGTTAATCTCTTGAAAGAGCGCTCCTTTCTCCAAGGGCAGGATTGGAATGCGCTGTTCTGAATTCCTTATTCACTTAACTGTCCACTGAAGTCAGCTTTAGGGAGTCCCATAATTTCCTTGGAAAGACATTCCTTTTTAACAAGTTGTCTAGATAGGCTAGGAAATGTCAATCTAGTCAAGACGTTTGTTTGACATATGATCCTAAGGTACTTACAATTTGAATCACAGAGTACGTTGAAGAGAAATTGCTGTGATCTAGTTTCTGAATGTGGTAAAATTGCCGTTGTGTATTCATATTTCTTTAGGATTGGAAAACAGTCACAATACTATAGATATTTTCAGGTACTTTTGTATTGTTACATAGCCATATATTCTATTATGGCTTACTTAGCCCGTTTCATTAGAAAATATACCAACATTTGTGCCAAAACATGAAAAAACCTGTTCCACAGTAAATGCTATGCTATTTTAGAAGCATTCCTGCTCACTGCTTTTTGTTTTTAATGCAGAAAAAGATTTGGCAGATTCTCTAGGAGGATAAAATATCCACATATTCCCAAATGTTATTGACTAGTAGTATTGCCTTGCAATTTAATCTCCTGCACACCTCTCTCTCCCTCTAATTTCAGCTAATGGGGCTCCTGCGTAGACCTGTCTCTTGACCTAACCTACAGTTTATTACAGGCCCTAAGTTACTCCCTCTCAAGTACCCTCTCCCAAATCATGAAGAGCTTTAACAGAGAATTCTCTGCTATATTATTCAATAAAATCACAGAAAGTATATTATTAGCCATTACATTCTTCAGAGGTGCAGAATCATTTTGGTGGAACTCTTTAAAGTTTTGCTAAGACGGTGTGCTTTGTTCATTAACAAATTATGATGTGAGTTTTTGTTGTTTTTTTTTTTAATAAAGAGCGAGCAGTTTGCTTTGCAGCTGTCACAGTTTGTATCCCTTCTCTGTAAATGATGAGTTGCAGAGTTGATTTTAGCACTAACACTGTAGCTTAGAAACTTCACCACTGTCTGTTATTGCAAAGGAGTAGTTTGTTATTTTCAGCACAAAAGCCTGTTAGTTCTGTTTCTGGCCTCATGGCCACCTCCCTTCAGACAGTTCTCTGTATCTATAAATCTCAGTGTACTTACTGTATTACATCATGACTGTAAACTGTAATACTTCAGCATATTTAAGTACTGGACTGTGTATTGTAAAAACAGCAGCTATCATTACTCTTAAAATTGCAAATTCTAACTGACTGCTGTTTTTAATGGTGTAGTAGTATTTTAGTTGTTTGAGGTTGTTGCCTTTTGAAGAACAGCACAGTGCCTACCTTCTCTTTTTTTTACATATAGTATTTTTGTGATGGATGATTTCATTAGGGGAAGGGCTATGACTATTTTCTGCTTTGACTCTGTTGAAAGGAGCTTTACCATGCAAGCTCTGTTTAGAAGTTTCAGATTTTTCAGATTTTTCCTTTTCCAAGGATAAAAGGTGTAGTTCTGTCTTTGAAAGCGTATCTTCACAGAATTTAGAATTAGATTTGAGTACAAGTACAAGGCATTTGTTTTTTTCTTTGTGTTTCTGTGACAGAGGTATAGACTTAAAGGTAGTGCGGTTCCATGCAAAATTTGATTCCTCAGTCTTTGGATTATCATTCTGCTTGTGGGTGGCAAAGCTCTGAGCGAAAATCCTGTATTATATGCAATCATTAATTAAAATTCTTTTCAAATGTTAAAGTTATTGTGGCTGTAAAACTGATCATATTTTTCAGATGAAATTGTATTAGAAAGATTTAGAGAAGCTTTCCTTGACACCTTTCTTACATCTTTTAATTAAGAGAGCCTTTGGTGTTAATAGGTTCAAGTTTGCCAGAATTAAAAATGAAGGTATCCAAATATTTGAAATGTTCTTACCTAAAGCCACCATGGTATGCAGCTGTATCAGCTGCCCTTTCCAGCGTGCTATAAAGAGCCCCTAAAGTGGATTAATCAGCCTTCCTTGCCATACAGGCCTCACATTAAAATCTTCCTTATGAGCCATTGAACATAGCACAAAAGGCCCCAACACACATACCTGCTAAAAGAGAAGTAGGGGCTGGACAACTTCATTAGCATTTTATACAGGGGACAGATGACAGTTTCTCCCAGAAGTCGCATTCTGCTGTGCGGGATAAAATTGGATTGAGCGTGCAGCTGCATCTTAGGCTGACCAAACAGTATCAGCCACACAAGGTCTCAGCTGGAGCGCTTCCTCCTCTGGTCATGTCTTTGGATTAGCAGCAGTCCATCTGCCACCACGCTTCCACTGCCAATTAAATGATACACCCATAGCTTGGGAGAGCACTCGAATGGTTCACAAGCTACATGCTGCTAAAGATCCACTCTTCAGTGCCTTCCTTCCCCCAGTGAGCACCAAGCACTGGTGCGTTAATGCACTTCCAAAAATGCCCTAGGTGTATCCTCATGCATCCCAGTAGTTATTCTACCTGCCCTAAGAGGATTGCCCAATTTCAGCAGCCCCTTAGGAGAAATTATTTTCTTTCTTACATGACTGAATATTGCCTATTCTGAGCTTTTAGTCAGTGACTTTTGTTGAGACAGATTATTTCTTCTGGAAGCAAAGGAAGATAGACTCCTAAAAGCCTGATTAAAACTCTGTGCAGTAGGATATTTTGAACTGCTGAGGTATACTGAATATTACAGAAGTCTTGAAGGAGGGAATTGCTTGAAAAAGTGAAAGGCACATGATACAGTGTAGGTAGTGCAGAAAAAATTATGTGCAAGTTTGTGAATGCTCAGTACCAGCACTAGCAAATATGTTCTACAGGCTGCTGCTTGTATTAGGATACAAAGAGGAAAAAATTACCTGTTCAAGTGGATCTGTGGATCAAAAGTCAGCATGAACAAGGAACTCTGTCTTTTACAGAGGGCAGTATATTCAGGAACTGAAGAAGTACCTCCCACTGCAGGACTTACACAGGAGCTAGGTCAATATGCTTATCTGTTTACCACAACATCTGGACTAACACAACAGAATTTTTCATCAGCAAAAAGCCTTTTGCTCTTTTGTATTCCGCTACTGGGAATCAGCAAGGCAGTGAATGAGTTGTATTAGGTTAAGCCTGTCAAAACCTTTCCTTTTGGTTCTGCAGTACACCACTACATATGTTTAATTACATGTTTACATATCGACATGCACGTATATAATAGATAAAATATATAAAATACATTTACATATACCTAAATAGAAAATATGCTAAAGATAACTCTTTTAAGGGCTATTTCAGATAACTTTAAAGTATTTATTTTGACTGCATTTTATGTCCTTATACTGATAAAGCCAAATCATAGAAGGGTTCGAGTTGGAAGGTAATATTTCTAGTTCACAACCCCCCTGCCATGGTCAGGGACACCTTCCACTAGATCAGGTTGCTCAAAGCCCCATCAAGTCTGGCCTCACAGGACCGTGCCTGTCACAGGCTTGCTTCTTTTGATGTATACCCAGCAGACAGTCCATTTGCCCTCAAATGCCTCCATTTCTGTCCAGTGAGAGAGGGTTCTATGTAGAGACCTAAATACCTTAAGGGAAAAAACATCTCCTGCATTTAAAACTGTTGCAGTTGCTATTGCTTTCTATTAACTTGAGCCCATGCAAGCATAGATCTAACTTGTTAGATGCTGTAGAGATCTGGGGATCTTCTTCCTCCACTGGGACTTGAAAGACAAATTTTCTAACCTCACAGTGCAAATAACAAGATATTTCACATGGAAGACACCTGTTCCATACCCAGATCAGCCTCAGGTAGTGATGCACTGTGGGGCTAGGGATTTTCTCTTTGTGTAAGGAAATGCTTATGTGGCAGATTGACTTTTAAAGAAAGACATTTGCCTGGCCATGCTTAAGGACTTTGAGAATATTATAGCAAACCTCAAAGACAGAGGCTAATGTATCTTAACACACATCTGCCATACAACTCTATAATTCCTCATACTTAGAACATCTCAGAAAATATGGTGAAAACTTGGTGTGGGCAAAACCATCCCAAAATAAATTTGCGTTAGCTTAACACTGCCTCTTGTTTTGGTTTGTGAAAGCAGAGGGATTCTGGACACCAACAGTGCACACTATGCCTGGGAGTTTGAGGCTCTACTTAAACCTGACAGCTATGGGATAAGAAGGTGTTTTCTTTCATCATTAGCCAGCCTTTTCTAAAATGGTAATTAGTTTCAGGAAGAGAATTTCAAAATCTGTCATGGATGTGTTCCTGTGAAAAGCTTTCATGTTCATGTTGTCTGGCACTACACATCACACAACTGTCTCCTCCTGAGTAGGTCTCGGTGTTGTCTGTTTAGTTTTTTATTCAGATCATAGGATAATATGATGGGGGCAAAGAGGAAAAAGAAAAGCTGTAGAGACAAAGGGAAAGGATTGCAATCTCAAATGCAAAATACATATTTTAAATATGTTATAAATAGGGTATTCTTCTACCTTGTGCAGGATCTTTAATACCCATCTACACACTACTATGGAGAAAATACTGTCTCTGAGCCCAATATAATATACACATCTTTCATTCATCTAAGTAGGTTCCTTTAAAATTTTAGCTTTTGAAACAAGATCAGGTATGTATATTAATTTGCAGACAAAAAAACCTAGATACTCCTGTTTAAATGTAGATCTGGGGTTGTTTAGCCAGGAGAAAAGGAGGCTCAGGGGAGACCTTGTCACTCTCTACAGCTCCCTGAAAGGAGGCTGCAGTGGGGTGCGGTTCGGCCTCTTCTCCGAGGCAACCCGCAACAGGACGAGGGGACAGCCTTAAGCTGTGCCAGGGGAGGTTCAGGTTGGACATCAGGAAGAATTTCTTCACTGTAAGGGTGGTGGAGCATTGGAATGGGCTGCTCAGGGAAGGGGTGGAGTCACCATCCCTGGAAGTGTTCAAGAAACTAGAGGATGTGGCACTTAGCGCTGTGTTTTAATTGACAGGGTGGTGGTCAGTCAGAGCTTGGACTTGATGATCTCAGAGGTCTTTTTCAACCTTAATGATTCTGTGAGTCTAAGTAAAATGACGTGTATGCTAACAAAAGAGAAAGTGTGGGTTCTTTGTAAATTTTCATTTACTGTTCTTCAAACAGAGAATGACGCTAAGAGAATGAAATTTCTTTTTGTGGGAGAGAAGGTATTCTCAGGCAAAAGGAAAGGTCAGGTGTGTAATTTTCCTGTGACCATACATTTCAGAAAAGGATTTCTTCAAAGACTTCAAATACGTAATTTCAGTAAACTTGAAATACTGTCATAGAAGCATGTGAAGTAGTGTAATGTCATTTTACATTTATGTACAATTAATGTAGCAGAAATTAATACAAATAAAACATAATGGAAAATGGAACATTTCATTTTTATTAAAATAAGATCACATTATTAATACCATTTTAGAAAGTCAAAATATAATGTGTCTTTTTTCATGGAAAATTTTTACATTCTCATTATGCAGTTCAATGTGAGTATAACTAGCTCTCTAATGAAAAAGCTTTATTGATAAAAATATTTACACAAGCTTAAGTTAGAAAGGTGGTTTAGTATAAGCAGCAGAAAATAATGCTGAAAGAATTAAATAATTAACTAAAAGGAATCTATATCTATCATCATATTTAATTATTTGAGTGCTTGTAATTTTGCTAGTATTATTCTATTTTGGTTCTGACTGCATCTTACATCTAGGACTATTCAAAGAAAAGGCACAATTGAGGATTGTATTCAAATATGTAATGCTTTAAATCCCCATGTCTTCCTTTTTATGAAAAAGCCCTATTACCAGAACACTTCATGAGAATTCTAGAATAGTTTGGATCAGAAGGGAACTTTGGAGATCATCTTTTCTAACCTCCCGCTCAAAGCAGACTTAGAATAAATCAAGTTGCTCAGGACATTGTCCAGCAGGCTTTTGAGTATTTCCAAAGATTGAGATCCCACCTTTTTGAGCACCTGCTCCACTGTTTGACTACCCCAATGGTGAAAAAAACTTTACTAAGCTCTAACAGGAATTTCCTGAATTGCAGCTCATGTCTAGTGTGTCTTGTCCTTTCACCTTGTTCCGACTAGTTCGGCCTCCTCCATATGCTCCCATCAGGTTGTTAAACCAACACTAAAATCCCCTGTGAGCTTGCTCTTCTCGAGGCTAAACAAGCACAACTCTCTCAGTCTCTCCTTGTCCAGGATTTGCCTACTGAGAGAAATCCAGGGTGAGTTCCCTGCTCAGTCATGTAATATTTAAAAGTCCATTTCCTTTTCTATCAGAAAGGCCTTCAAGTGTTGCAGCTGGGCTACTGGGTTCTTCCCTCTGCTCATAAAGGATTTGCCATACTTTGGCCTCCTCCGTATTCTAAGTGGCACCCTGATCCTTATCCTGCAAACACTTCTACATGGCTGCTCTAATCACTTAAGTAAATAAGTGTTCAGTGAAATGAACAGGTTCATAAGCATTTGCCTTGTAATTAATTTGTGGGAGAAAAAGGAGTTTTAATGTTCTGTGTGTTTTTCTTATACACTCCTATAATTCAGGAGGACCTATAGGTCAATTAAACATTGTATTCACTATTTTCTTTGTTAATTTGAGGATCATAAGAAGCAAAACATGAATTAAAATTCATATTGCAAAATTATTAAATATTGAAACAAATTGAGAGAATTTGTGGCTTTTCATTTTTCCTTCCTCAGTTCAGCTGAGTAGAATAGGACATTTTATTGCCCAGTTCATTACTTATAGTATTCAAGATCATGGTCAAGATTAGATAGTAGTAAATTATGGAAAATATTGCTGCTCATATCTCATTATTCTTTTATTCTCTTGTTGGGGAGGCAGAAGCTTGTTGGATTTTTTTTTAGTGTGTGGGTGCTTTTTTCTGAAGACCATGACCAGTGACTAACTTGAGCCAAAAATAGTGCAGCCAGCAGCTTTGCAGACATAGAGTTCTGCTAGAGCTTCTCAAATTCCTTTTTACTGCCATAGCCTAGAGCTGTCCCTGAAGAACCTGTCAATCACACTAAAATGCATTGAGGTGCTCTTGGGTGGACATGCAAGAACTAAACTGTAACCACAAAATTAACTTTCTCTGAGAGCTAAGACAAGAGTCAGCCCACTTCAAATAAATGTTGTTACGTTAATCTGATGCACTGCATAGCTCCATTTTTTGCAGCCAGTCATTCACCGGTGTTCCTCCTCTGCATCAGCAAATTCTGTCAGTGCAGTGCCTCCTTTGACCTGAGGTATTCTTGGGTTTGATGCTATAACCCTCACTTGCAGAAACTCAGATAACCTGATGCAGGAATTCATACAAAGCAGAAACTGAGAAACAAGTAAGCAGAGTTTTTAATTATGTCACTGTAAGCAAATCTCAAAGCCTGTGCTGTATACTTGAATTCAAGAAGGAACACTTAGAAGCAAAAGTAGATGAGCTGTGTGTCTCTGACTGCAGCTGTACCTTTCCACCATCTTTTCCTTCTCATTTCCGATTCACCTCTATATTCTCTTTCCCTTTTCTCAGCCACTGCTTCTCAAGTCATGCCATACATTCTCTGTGAGCTACAAGTGATACTGGGATCTTTCCAAATAAGTTTTCTTTTTCACTGTGATTTCTTGTGATGCTAGTGAACCAATCTTCTAGTAACAAAAAAGTGCAAAAAGACCACTGAAGTTCTTACCTGCAGTGAGTGAAAAGCCAAGTTAAGAACCAGAGAAATCAAAACTGGTTTTGTTTATGCTAATGAAAATCAAAATCATTTTCATTAACCTCCACCTTCATGTAAAAAATTTTCACTCTTTTTGCACGCAATTCTTGTAACTCTGTAAGTTAAAGAAATCCTTCCCACCCCTTTACTGGTATTCTTTTCTCCTTCCCCCTTTACACTCAGTCCTGCTAGTATTGGAATATCTTGTCGGTCTGAAAATTCATCCAAAATCTCTGTGACCAAAAAAAAAACCTAAAAGCCACAGTGAATGAAAAGGGGGAAAATTAAATCCTATGGTATCAAGAATGCTGTTTCCAAAATTTGAGCATTATCACAGTAATCACAGTATTTCTTTAAAGTTTGTTCTTTTTTCTTTATCAGAGAATGCAAGAGCATGGTAAAATTAAAATTAATAATGTTAGCATTTGCTTTGAAGCAGGAAGCTGATAATTAGAACAAAGAGAAGACACCTAAAAGTAATTTTAATAAACCACCCCTTTGTACATGAGGTAAACAGGCTTATGCACCCTTGGCTATATTAAAATATTTGTAATCTCTAAATCAGTCTTCCATACTGTTGTACCTTTAATTCATTCTGATGTCAATGCAAAATATATGTTGAACTTCTTAAGACAAAGAATAATTTTGTAATATAATACAGGTTTGCATATTAAGAGATCATAAGCAGGGAACAACACAATTCAGTGCTATCCTGCCACCTTTTGCTTTTTTATAATTCTCCTGACAATTATTTTCCCTGTGGTTGTTCTCCAGAAATGCTAGTCCTTGAAGTGGGGACAGCTTGTAAATTATTTTATTAAGTGTTCACTAGTTCTTGCTGCAAAATGTAGTGCCTTTAAAAATATTTCTCCTAACCTTATTTCCTGTCTGATAGAATATTGACAGAACACAGTTTAATGTCACTGTGAAATGGCAGTCTTGAGCATATTGCATTTCAATATAAGACATATAAATGTTAAATTGAATGACAGAAGTTCAGGTGAGCAGAACTTTATTATCACTAATGCCATACTGTTTATATTTCATCTCCTTATTTGGTTTCAATTGCTCCATAGTTGTGCCTCAGTCCATTTGGGGGAGATAGAAAGGGTTCTGTGCAGAGTGTTGCTGCTTTGATAAGAAATGTAAAGTAGACTAAAGTACTAATTACTTGTAGTTGTAGATATTTAATAACATCTAAAGAAATTTACAATTTTGGTTGAATTTGATTAGATATTCAGGTTCTGAAAACTTGTTTTCTGTAAGGACTTTTTAACAATAAAAAGCAACATAAAGAGTACAAATGAGGCATTGGAGATTCAAGGTATTCCCAAATAAAGAAAAAATAAATTCTAAAAATAGAAAGTAGCATTTTGAATTTTCTAATGCAGATTAGAATAATACCCAATGTTACCAAATGTGTACTGGGTCACACACATGTAATTCTCACAATTATATGTGATATGTGGGTTTGTCTCTGCCTTAGAGGACCCACTGTTTAAGACAGGAAAGTAGTCACAGTTATTGAGAAGAATTGTTTTGCTGTTCAAGAAAAAATAATTTCAACATAAATTGTAAAAATGTATAAAAACTCAATAAACAAGGAGCAAGTCTGTTATCTTTGCAGATAACAAACTCTTCACTTCCTGTGGAGAGCTTTTATCACCTTGTGCCTTCGTACTGAATGTCACTGAACCAGTTATGCTTATTAAATTATTTCAAGTTGAAGCAGATTCCCTAAATTTAGCTATTAGTTTTCTTTTAGCATATCCTAGGCAGCCAAAAGAGATGGGCAGAGTAATTAATTTAATTTATATACTACTACTACTACTACTAATAATAATAATAATAATGATGATGATGTTGATTAATACAGCTGATATTGTAAGTAGACTACAAAATCAAAAAAAGTGAGTAATTCTGAGTGTTAGAAAAGCAAATAATGTATTCTAATCCTGTTTCCTGCATTATGTGTTGAAGGGATTGTTAATACAATAAAAAAATTTTGGAATCAAATATTAGAACAAAAGTCCACACCATGTCTGTGGTAGTGGCCAGTGACAGACCTTGAGATGAATACAGGAACAGAGTGAAGGAAAGGTAATGCATTCACTGTCCTCCGCTCAGCCCTTAATAAATTTTTCTTTTACCAATACTAACTTTTGATATCTCATGAGTCCTAGTGGTCCTGTGTTACAAAATTTTCATAGAATATCCTGAATTGGAAGGGAACCACAGGGATCATCGAGTCCAGCTCCTGGCCCTGCACAGACATCCCGAGAGTCACACCATGTGCCTGAGAGCATTCTCCAAATGCTTCTTGCACTCTGTCAGGCTCATGCTGTGACCACTTCCCTGGGGAGCCTCTTCCAGTGCCCAACCACCCTCTGGATGAAGAATCTTTTCCTGATATCCAACCCAAACCTCCCTTGACACAACTTCAGGCCATTCCCTCAGGTCCTGTCACTGGTCACCACGGAGCTGAGATCAGTGTCTGCCCCTCCTCTTCCCTTCACCACGAAGTTGTAAACCGCAGTGAGGTCTCCCCTCAGTCTCCTCTTCTCCAGGCTGAAGAGGCCAAGTGACCTCATCCACTCCTCATACAGCTTCCCTTCAAGGCCCTTCACCATCTTTGTTGTCCTCCTTTGGACACTCTCTAATAGCTTAATGTCTTTTTTATATTGTAGTTCCCAAAAATGCACACAGGATTCAAGGCAAGGCAGAGCAGAGCATTTCCTGTGTTTTGTGAAAATATTTACTTTAATATTTTTGAAAAATCTATATACTCCTTGCTTCTGGTTCTTTCATTGTTGAGAAATAGTATTTCTTTATTAATTTCTTCGTTTTCTCTTCATGATTTTTTGCATACTTTTATTATATTCTCAGTTCAACTGCCTCCTTTTTAAACTAGGGACTCCTTATCTATAGAAGGATTACTGCTCTTCTGGTAGGATCTGCTCCTTTGATCTTCCTATCACCTCTCTGTATATGTTCTCTACTTTGTGAAAATCTTTTTTGGATAGGCATGTGTCAGAACTGCATGCGGTGTTCAAAATGTGGAAGCTCCATAGATCTATACAATTGCTTAATCACATTTTCCGTTTTCTTCTCTATCCCTTACATAGTCATTTCTGACTTCTTTTTGCCTTTTTGACTGTACATAGTGCTAAACTTCTCATCTTCAAAGAATCAGTGACTGTCAGATTTCTTTCTTCTGTATGTTATGAAGTCATTTAGTTGCAATATTTTGTGTATATAATTAGGATTATTTTTCCCATATGCATGACTTTATATCTTTCAACACTGAATTTTGCCTTAAGTGAATATCCACTCACTCTAGCGCATCAGATAAATTTGTAACTTTTTAACCCTATTTCTAATTTTTACTACAATTTAAAAATTGTGTTTTGTTCAAAAAGATTCTGGACATTTTCTAGGTCAGTGTGTATATGGTAAATAGTACAAATACCAACATGCACTTATGTAGAATAGCCACTAGTAATGTATCTCTGTTGTGAAAGAATGACTGTTTAACCCTACTCTTGATATTGCATCTTTCTGACCAGCTGCTAAAGGATTTTACTAAGAGGTTGTTCTTATTGTAATTTAGATTCCTTTAGAGGTTTGGTGAGGAAACTGTTAAAGGTTTTTGAAACTACAGGTGAACTGCACTACTGGGTTACATAAAAGTCCCCAATCCTTTCTTCATCTGAACCATTTACATCATTTTTCCACAAGCAGAGAAGTAAAATTTGAAACAATAAGTATGTAAGAAGCAGCTATTTTATCTCGAGTTACAGTAAGTGCAGTAGATCGCTGCATTAATTAAAATAAAAAATTCAACCCAATTCCTTTAGCAGCACAATTACAAATTTCATCTCACTTTGTTTATTAATATCTTGGTGATGGTAGTGTGTTGCTGGAGCTGTGGAAAGTGGCAGCATCTTGTTTCCCCTTTCTTTGCGTGGTGAGAAAGGAGGCATACTGATACAGAAAGGAGAGTACCATTCAGTTTGGAATGGGGAAGCAGGAATTGAGCATTTTCGTTAGATTCAAATTAATACACTTTTCTCATAGTTCCTAAATTAAAATGTAAGGCACATTTTTGGCAGGGCTTGAGTTCATTACAACCTCAGTCACCATTTTTTAAAAAAAAATATTTTTACTGTTGTTACATTCCTCTAACTATGGCAGTGTCCCATTGTGCCTCATTCTTTGTGCCCAGAGCTTTTTAAACATAAAGAGAAAAGGCAAGCTAGGTTCAAAAGAGTTTGTTATTTAAATCAAGACAGGACAGAGAAAATGGATGCAGGAAAATAGATAGAAAATGAACCAGACAGAGACAATGTAGTAGCAACTTAGCAGTTATTGGAGTTGGTTTCTTGGAATGTTTGAGGCAGAAGTCACAGAGAAGGAGGATTTTGAGAAAGATACTGAGTTAGGCTTGAACAAATTTTACAGAGTGAGCCTTTCAACAAGAAGGGACTGTACAGGAGAAGATGCATTGCATTGCATTGTTTCATCATGGTAGATAAAATGGGGACAGATTGTGATGAACTGTTTACCTTATTACTTTCCTGGACTGTTTTTATTAATATTTGTAACAGAACAGAGTAAACAATACACAAAATCCCACACAGTTTTGCAGGGGAAGTCTGTATTTTGTCTGCTCTGCATTTTGCTATATTTTAACCATTACACCAGTTCACTTCTTCCTATTTCTTGTGCCTTAAAAAACCCAACAGTTCCTAGCTAGTCATGAGAATTTTCTGAATATCAGGCTCCTCTTTCCTGAGACTGATATAGTACATTCTCTTTCCTCATATAGTCATGGTAGCACTATTTGTGTGATAAGCTGATCTTTTTGCTTTCCCTACAAAAATAATTTAATCCTAGGTAATCATCATTGGAACTTCCATCTCTTTTATGTTTTCCCTTTGGTTGTCGATCTGTTTTCCTTTAAGAAGGATGAAAACATCAGATAGTAGCTGTGAAGTGTCTTTTCCAGGAGTGAAGATGATCGAATATTTAAACCTTTTTTCCCCAAAAATTTATTTCAAATCTAAGAGTATGAGTAGTGGTGGAGATTAGAGGTACCCTGGTTTTACGAGTTTCTTAAATCCTGTATAGCTAGAGCCTCTTGGGGATTGAGAGATCCAAGGAATGGATGAGATGCAGAGACTGCAGCACTGAAACACTTTCAGCAAAATCTAAAATCTGCAGATGCTAGAAATGTTATATTCAGCTAAGGTTTACTTGGCTGAGTCCAGTGGGTGTTTTTGTTCACAGTACAGAAGTCTGGCTGGTATTGCTGTCTTCCTGTAACAGTTGTTTCAAATTTGAACTTTTCCCACAAGACCTATTTCCAGAATTAGATTCAGACTGAGAAGTACTGTACAGTTGTTACTGTCTTAAAAAATAAATCTGCTTTAGCTTGATCATGGGACCCAAGGATTGGAAGGGGGAGCCATGAATGACTGCCATCTAAATGTACTGCTATCTAAGGGTGAAAGAGGAAAAACAACACCCATTTCATGTTACCATTTTGGTAAGCCTGTCCTTACAAAGGACTTCTATTAAGTTATTCTTGTATTAGGTGATAAGTCTCAGATTCTACTTTGAATAATATATTACTTATTCATTACAATTAGATATGAAGGAGGGGAGAGATTGAAAAATGCAAAGATCTAAGAGTTTTGTTTCACTTATGGCACTTGAATAAAATTTAACTGTGTCTGATATGAAAGAGTTCAGACCATGCTCCCTTGTGCATTCATGCACTACAGAGTAATAAAGAACCAGTTTTATTATCAAGTCTACAGAGTAAGCAAAGGCTCAAGCAAACATAGGTAACTCCTGAGCTGGAATGGGCAAAGGCAGAACACTCCTCATTGCTGCAAGTGCTGCAGCAGGTGTTTAAGGCAGTGTACTTCATTCACTTTCAGTCACGGGGACATGCCCTCGGGATTGGGGTGGCAATCTATCATCTTATTGAAGGCCAAATGTTACCCTTAATACTTCGCTATCCAGTGACCCAATACCATGCCTGCACTTCCTAGTCTTTACTTCTATTATTAGCAAGCCTTTAATTTCAAAGGCATTTTGAGCTTTAGTCATGGATTAAGATACTGCTGAGTTTGGTACTACATTGATACAGAGCACAACCACAGCTCCTGCCCAAATGGCTTCTTATCTAGGTGAAAGATAAGGGATAACAGGTGGATAAATGAGGCAGTACTGATCAGCATAGGGAGCAGTAATATTAGTACTTTGCAAAGTGTGTCTGCGGGCAGTGATTTGAAGTGGAAGAGCGAGATATCGGTCGGGAGAGTTACAGAAAGCCCCTCCTGTGTAGCATGAGAGGAGACAAATGTTTGAAAATCTAGGGGAGGCTGGTGTAAAATTTTTGTCTCTGGTGGGAACCATCTTTTCATACTGACTAAGAGTTAACAAAGAGAAAGGCTTTGAAAGTTAGCACAAGTTGGTCATGATTGATACAGTTGGCCTCTAGAAGTAGAAGGAACCTAGATGAAATAATAAGCTCCTATAACTTCTGGTTGAAGATACGTAAAAGATCCTTCTGGCAGATAAATATGAGCTGTCTCATTATGTTTTCCACAGAGGAAAAGTCATTGAATTAACAGACAGGACAAGTAAAGTCTGTGGAGCTGGAGCAGTTGTTTTTGTTTAAATCCATACCTTGAACATACTCTACAGAAGGAATCTGGAAAATTTAAATTAAGGATGTAGGCAAGAACTTGGAGAAAGGCTTGGTCTAAGACAGTCACGGGCCAGGGAAACAAGCCAGTCATGGCATACACCATCATCAGGATCACAGACGACTCACAGAGGATGACGGAAGAATCAAGAGCTTTGGAGATGTTGTTTTGTGGTGTAGCTAAGCATAACTCAGGGGGAGACAATGAGACTTTAGACTGAAACAGACAGGTCTGGAAAACAAAAGAGGTACATGCATCCAAGGCAGTTTAATAGTTTAATGAATCACTATTGTAGTATCAGATTTAAGATCTTGTCTCTGACAGACCACTCCTGCTGAGAAGCAACTAACTCATGTGGCTAATTCTCCTGAAATCAGGAGTGACAGAAAATAGTCTTTAGGAATACAAGTCAATTTAAAATGTCTCTTGAGTGTGCAGTGTGTATTCAGAGCTCCAACATACACTACACAGTATTATATAAACCAGATTGCTGTGTTACACAAGGTCTCAGTGAAACCACTCCAGACTCTTCTATGCGGAGGAAGTGAACATTGGTACTGATTTGTCAATTCCAGTGAAATCTGTCTTTTCATTTTTATGTTTAACCAAATGTAGCCTCTGATACTGTAGCACACATCGCCTTCATATCCAAGTAGTCCCCTTTAATTCAGTGGTAGTCCACAAGGGTTAAGGTGCTGCTGACCGTATGTCAGTGCATTGGCAACTATCCCTTGATTATCAGACTGAAAGATAGGAGAGTGGAATAAATTTAAGGTTCCAGAAATGCAGAAACAAAAATAAACGTTGCTTAATAATATGGTTACACACTACAGAACTGATGTAAACATGAAGACTATGTCTGCTTACTGAGAGTTGTTTTTCTCCTTTTTTTTCTCATTCATTTCTTAAGAAAATTGGCTAAAAAGCGGAAAGAGACATTGAGTAGTACTCGGCAGGAAATGACAGTGATGGTGAATTCAATGGATAAAAGCTACACTGAGCAAGGCACCAACTGTGATGAAGCTTTCTCTTTCATGGACACGCACAATCTAAATGGGAGATGTAAGTTTTTCTTTTCTTTTCTTTCCTTCTTTTTTTTTTTTTTTTTTTTTTGAAGGTGAAAGAAAGGTGCAAATGGTTTTTAAAATATTCCTCATTACTCAGTCATGGAAAATCCATGGGACCTAGAGCTTCCCACTGTGCAGCACATTACAGTGTCTATTCAAATGAGCAAGACAGTCAGACATCAAGAATAGACTTTTTTAAAAATAATAAGGATAATTGAGCTTTTTTCTGTCCATCCTTTTCTTCTGCAGAAGAGCAGTGACATTACTGAAACAGTAGTTTTACCTTTCTCCAATCTCCATTATGTTGAAAATTTTATATCCCTCATGCTGCCCCAAGTCCTTCAAATGCTTCCCTTGCTCATTTCTTTTTTTTGGTAGTATAAGTTTGTTTTTGAATGTAATAACTTAGTAATGATAATCTGATTGTCTTATTATTTCCAATTCTAGATGATGCTCTTTCTGTTGCTTGTGCAAAGGAAGAGCTCAGTGGACTTACCTGTTCTGCAATTTCATAAGAGATTCTCTAATATCCTGGGTCTTCTTGGATCTACCCTGAAAATAGATAAGATTTGGGATATAAAATTTCCTATATTAGAATTTTAGTCAAGGTCTCACTCCTGTCAGAGGGTTGGCACTAAGCAAAGACCATGAAAAAACAATAGACTTTTATAATTATTTAAAAGAATTTCTAGGTTCAAAAAGTTTTTTTTATTTTGTGGTTCTTAAGAAACCTCAGGGTTTTTTTGTATGCCAGTGGTTTTTTAACATCTTCGGAATTTGCCAAAGTTTTTTTTTCAAGTGCTAACAGTATGCAAGGCCCAATTCCCACTCTTTAATAATATGCTTAAGAATTTATCTTTGATGAGCTCAATTGTACAAACACTCTGTGAGGTTTATACAGTGAGACTTTTCTCAGCAGCATTAGGCTCAGAATTTGCAATGTTAATTTGCATTTGAGTTACTTTTGAAATTGATTTGAAATAGATCTTTCAAATCAGACTTGCCTTTCTGGTGAGAATATACCCTTGCAGTTAATGAGATTGCTTATTTCTGTGAAGAGATCAAGAGTTTTTACTTCATCTTGCATCATCGTGATACCGTTTTCCAGTGGTGCTACTGAATGGTCGTAACTACAAATGAAGCTGCAATGAGTTCCTGGGACTAAATCCTCCTTATGTAAACCACCCTAAACCTCTTTGAAATTATTGCCATAGCAAGTTTTTTATACCACTCGAGAGCTAGAACCTCTGATTAGACTTTCCATAAGAAACGTGGTCACTAGAAGGTGCACACTGACAGTCTTCAGGAATAATCTTTGTGTAAGGCCTTGTACTCAAGAGATTTACAACATTCCTACTTCCTATGAAAGTTCATTATCCTGTCTGCATTCTCTACCTAGCAAGTTTTATTACCTGCAGCAGCCCTGACCTCAACTAATCTCTGCATCCATACCCAAAAGAAGTATCACTCTGTTCTGGCCATCAAGGAAATGTAATCTCCTCATTCCAGAGGCATAATCAAAAGAACATGGTCTCAGATATATTAATTTATATTCTAAATGATAACTGTCAGCATTATTTAGGCCAGTTTTGAGATATCCCCATGTTAACAGGAGCTAGTAACTGTTTGCCCTAGAAGATCAACTGGAAAAAAGATGGATGAAAGCCAGCAGGAGTAATCTCACTCCTGATCCAGCAGATCCTATCTTCCTTAACTCTGTTTTGTTTCACACATTCCTGTTAGTCTGTTTACAGGTATCCAGAATATTCACTGATTAGACTGAATTTGAGCTGTAGACAAGCAACTAAGGCGGAATTTGCAACGAGCTTTGCTTAAAAGCCTCTAATGATTCTTCGACTGAACATCCTGTAAAGTGTTGTGATTAACTCCTACCTGTTAAATGTATCTGTGTTTACAATGGTAATTTGCATGATATTTGTATACTAGGGACAAACTGAACTTAATTTGTTCCATCGGGCTTTCCCATTGGTTCTACAAATAGTTCACTGATTAAATACCAATGTGAGCATTGGTCTGTATATCACTCCTTGAAAACCACTGTTAAACAAACAGTAATATTCAGGGTTTATTAGAATGTCTGTGCACATTATCTACCTGTCTAAACAAATCAAATAAAAAAGGAGAGGGTAAAATAAACTGCAGTAGAATATTTGCATACAGTATTTATAGTATTAGAAGGAAAACTTACTAATGATCAAAGCTTCTGTCAAAAACATCTCTTGTCGTTGTGATGTCTCATTTCAAGCATCAGTATTCAGTCTAATCTTGTGATTTAAGAAGTAGATTTCCCATCAGCGATCTAAATGCTTTCTCCAATGACTATTCTTTTTAGAGAATTGATCAAATTCAGTGAGCTATTTCATTCACTAGACTTGCCTGGTTTTCCCTAGGTTTTGATGCCAGTGTAAGAAACACAGCAGGATGAACTCTAAGCCAAGTCAATCCCATATGCTGTGTCACTCAGTTTAAGTAGCTGCGGATCATTTCTCTGTCTCTAACCAGCTTTGTTTCTCTTTGCAGCTGTATCTTCACCATCTTCATTTACAATGAAAACTAACACACTGAGCACAACAGTGCCTAATTCTTACTACCCAGGTAACCAGTTTTTTTCTTGGTTTCCACCCTCTGTAGACCTTTCCATAATAAAAGCATACATATTTATGTTATTATACTTCTTACCATCAACATTTAATGCTTATATGAGAAACATACCGGTTGCTAACAGTAGCTTTCTGAAAGAAAACTCGGGAACATGTATCAATCATTTACTGTTCTCTCTCTTTTTACCTTTTCTGCATTGACCTGCTTATGATGTATGACAGATCCATTTGTGCCAACTGCAATTTTAGGTGAGAACATTTCCCTTTATCAAAGTTTATTGCTGAAGTAATTTCGCAAGTTGCAGTTCTCGGGGAGCAGACAACAGTATGCAAAATGCTGGAGCTTTATGCTAAAGGGAGGGTTGGTAGGCTTGGCTACACTGAGGTGCGAAGGACAGTTATGAGGCTTGATTACTACTGTCATACTACAAGTCAGGTGGGAAAAGACAAAAATAATTTTAACAAGTGGATTTGCAAGGAAGTGTTTATGCATGTATTTGGAGTGACACAAAAGAATTTGATTATCGCAACAATTGAAATAGTTTTCCTCATTTTTTTTTTGTTTTATCTCAGAACTGAAGATGTCACTTCTTAAAAATAACTTTTTTCCTAGTTAAAGTGCTCAGGATACAGAAAAACAGACAAAAATACAGTTTTGGCCATCTCCCAGCTATCACGTCTTCTGACAATTCAGCAGAGTTTCTGACGTGCTTGTCAAAGTGAAGTTTCAGAGAGGAGATGGTATTTTGAACAGCAAAATGATAACATGACACTTAAAGTATGTAGTTTATTATGCATCAGGTGTCATAGGAATGAAGTAAAACAGTAGAACTGTAGGTTAAAAATATGCATTTAAAATGTAAAGCATTTCCACTGGGAATTTAGGAAAGTCTGCTATTGTCCAATGTCAAAAAGAGAGAGGTTTCTGCACAGTGATAAATAGTAAGCATGAAGCGCTATTGCATTTCCAGTGCTTAACTCTAACCCCTCTGTGGCTTGTATTCATTTACACCTCCTTGCCATGCTAACTTTAAACTAAACAGGGGCAATGTTTTAATAGTCATTCAAAACATAACAGTGCACTGTAGCAGGAATTCAAACTCCAGTGTTAAGCCCATTTATTTACCCATTTTTCAAATTCTGTTTTCACAATAAATATTTCCCTTTCTCCTCTTTTTTCTTCTAATCACTGTAAAAAACTTAAGACCCCTTAACTGATTCCTGCCCTTAAACTGTAAGTGAAACAGGCTTCCGTAGACATAGAGTGAAGCATATAAGAAGCAAAAGTTTAGGAAGGTGATCTTGAAATCTGTTGTTGTGAAAGAATATTTAGTGCAGTGCACTTCAGTGTGATATCTTTGAGAAGGAACTTTGCTGGTTTTATACATTATGTAAATCTGGAAGAAGGTAATGGTAGTGACTGTAACAGCGTAATAATCTGCATGCAAATGAAATTTGCAGTGCCTTTTAACTGCCTGAGATGTTAGATTTTTTTGTGTGCTTTAGCATTCATTCAGCGCTTCATGCAGTAGATGTTCTTTCTGACCTTGTGGGTGGGCAAGGAGAAAAGTACTATTATCAGGAGAAAAACTTCAAGATTTCCTATTCTGTGCTATTAAGTTTTAGTTAGTGGTTTCTTTGGTTATTTTTGTGATCCTTTTCTATATAATAACAATGGTAAAATTATTTGTTAGCTTTTTTCCCCCCCAGGAAATAATCTCTAAGCAAGTAATTCAGCTATCAGGCAAACACACACTGTGAAAAATAAATTCTCTGATTTTACTAAGTCTGTAAAATATTTTAATTAGTTAGGTGTGTGTTTTATGGTCTACTACAGCAAACCTGTGCTTACTCATCTCAGAAAATATTCTGGTTATTTGGCTGCATAAAATAAATATTTTTGTAACTTTACATGTTAAAAATTTAATACCATTTTATGAACTGTGCTCCATTCAGATTAGATCTCTCTCCCCATATGTGTTTATGACTGTCTGTACAGGAATACTGTTGTATCTGAGGTAAATCAAATTAGCTATGCTTGAGTTGGTAGAGGAATACAGCTATTAACAAAGTATGCAGGATTTTAATTACAAGTAATACCTGCTCTTGCTGTCTTCCACTGTCCAAAGAAGTTGTGTTAAACTGCAGGGTCAAGCCTGTAGTTAGACCTAAATGACCTTCTCGGTGTGACCTTCTCGGGAAGGTACAAGTCTGGTGAATGATTGAGTTCAATTTTCAAAATCTGCTAGAAAGCCCCAGCACACTTACTGTTTCCAAAGTATATTATTTAATAAATGATGCATAGCTCTGCGGGAATGGGTAAGTGTACAGTAGGACAACTGCAGCTGCAGGAGTGTTTAAGCCAGACAAACTTCCCGTTGCACATGGACACTGCATCTGGAGGAGCTCACCCTTTGAAAAACTAACAGCGTGAAAAGCTCATGCTACAGTGCTCAGAGGCAAAGTAAAAAACTGTAATAGATGTGGCTCCTAATGTACTATATAAACCAAGGATTAAAAACACTTTATTTAAACACCTTAAATTATAACTCCTTCTGTATTAATGCAGCTATAAGAGATAAAGAAATGGAGAGAGGAAAATTAGTCTAAAACTAAGGAGTTTGCAGGAAAGAGATTCACAAGTATTAAACTGATGCTTTCATAGTACAAGACTTTGATAACTTTCCCTTCATCTTAGTTACTAACAGCCTGTGTTGCAAAGAATTTTGCAGTTTGCAAAAAAGAAAAAAAATCCTCAGCTTTTCTAACCTGTGTTTAAAATTGGAATAAGCAACCCAAAAAATCATTTTCAACTTTCTACACTTTTTTTTGTCTTTTGTGTCTTAGCCACCTTGTAGTTTTCAGGTGCCATTTCAGCAGCAACATACTGTACCTACACTTGTATACCACGCTTCATGCCATGCATCCCGAGGTGCTTTGCAGTACAATTTTATATCACATCAGACAAAAGTTGTAAAATTTTATGACTAAAAGATGAATCCCTTTCCTCTGCATTAGACCAGATTAGCAGACTGACAGGAAAAGGAGTGAAATGGCCATACTCATACCCATGCATTTTTCTCTGCTGTTTTTGGTTTAGGTGTCAATGCACAGTTCATATTGACTGTATGCTTAGTGAGGACCAGATTTCATCTGTCTTAGTGGGAATTGAGAGGGCCTCAAACCATCCTTGAAATCCAATTCATTAAGCTTTCTGGCTTTAGCATCAATTTTCAGTAATACAGCTAAGACCGGAATCTCACCTTTAACAAGGTGTCTTAGTATTTTTGATGTGTACGTGAGAATCTGGGAGCTTTTCATACAGAGTATTTGTGGAACTTTCTGCTATAATATATCTAACTTATGAATGTGGAAATACTATTTTAATGCTTCCCTTTCATATGCCTTATTTTACAAAGTAATATTTTTCTATAAATACCTTATTTTATAAACATTATACAGATTTAGTATTTTTTTTTCAATGTTCAGTCAGAGAGGAATAGCTTGAATAAGTCAAAGCACGGTATCTCTAAGATATGTAAAATTATTATTTGAGTAAACAGATAAAATATTTATGATGATTCTTGGACCTTAGAATTTGGGGTGGGTTTTTTCTCTTATCAAGTCTGAACAAATTTTTAGAATTCCATCTATACAGGAAGAAAGTCATATTGCTTCCTTAGGTAGAGTGCACTTTCACATCTGTTTCCTTCTAGGTATAGGTTTTGATCTCAGTTCCATCTGTATGAATTGACTCACAGTATGATACCTTTGTTTTAGTAAATCTCATTTATACTGTGAAACTGAGATCAGAATCTGACTCACTTAGGAAATCATTCTGTAAAGACTAAATTAAAAACATAAAATTACCTGTAATTATTAATGTAGTACTGTTGCTTATGCCCTGTTTCCTTTTTCTCCTCCTCTTTTTTTCTCCTGATATGTATCTTCTTAAAAGTGCCAATCAATGGTAAGTTGCCCATTTGCCCCATGGAAGAGATGTGGAGGGTTGGGAGAAGTATGTGTCTCATAAAAATTTTAACCAGCCCACGGGGGTCTCCTGTTTGTTGGCTTGCATGTCAGTTGACATATAACATTCCATGCCTGATGTGGTGGCTCATGATACACTGTGGTCCTAAAGCATGTTCAGCAGTCAGTCAAGACATTTTTCCTTACCAGATGATCCTTTGCATTTGTCCTCTTGTAGTTTGTCTCCAAGTGTCGTTTTCAGATCTACATTTCCATTGCAGTCCTAGCTTGACGAAACCATAAGCCATTTTGTGCATCTTTTTATTTTGCTCACTCCAACCAAACATTTGCTCTAAATTTGCAGTGTAAAATACAGCACTTTAGTAATTATGAAAAATACAAGTCCAGTTTCATTCCATGGGACTTGTTGAAGTTTCAGAATGAAACTTCTATGCAGTTTAAAACCAAATGCCTGTTTTAAAATTTGTTTGCAATCAGCTAGCAATATTTAAAACAATATTAGAGTTTGGACTGCTCTGCAATGCTTCCATTGTAGAACTATGAACTTTGCCTCATTCCAATCAGTCTTGCAATTTCCGTGTGTAAACTGCTCATGGATTTACTGTTCCTCTGGTGTAGCCTTCACAGACAGAACCAATGCTGATGGTGTCAGATTTCTACCATTCCTCTAGAAGTCTCTGTAGTTTCTATTTCTTTTAATAAGTGAAAATGAGGCAGTGCATGATGAGATACTCTTTTTCTAGATGAAACCCATACGATGGTCAGTGACACAAGCAGCCTGGTCCAATCCCATACCTATAAGAAGAGAGATCCAGTGGATGTGCCCTACCAGACCGGACAGCTCCATCCAGCCATCCGTGTAGCTGACTTGCTGCAGCACATCACCCAGATGAAGTGTGCAGAAGGCTACGGATTTAAAGAGGAGTATGAAGTAAGTGTCAGGTCTAAGGATCTGATTATTATGTCTTCTGCACTGTTGGTTGTATGTGTCTGATGCCGAGTTTTTACAAGGGTGCATACTGCTTGCATTTTACAAGAGATGGTGCTTTTTTGAACTTCACGCTTTGTCATGCCAGCTTCGTGTTACAAAAATAGCTTAAACATTTAATTGTTTAAACTGGTAGTTGTAGTATTAGATTTCCAAAACCCATGCTTCAGGCCACTTCCAAAGTCACTGATGACATTTTTTCCCCTGAAACGTAGAAAACAATTCATTCCCAGAAGGACCTAATCACTTGTCAACTTTCATTTGTATAGCTGACTTGCACAAGTTTGTTCCTGTGAGGTTTTTTATGCCAGTGTTATTTAAAAGTGATAGAATTGAAAATCCTCGTGTTTGGAAAAGATTTGCTCATCAGCCAAAACCTTTTATACCAGCATTAAGCCTAGAGGAAAACTACAATTAATTTATTTTTTAAAAAAAATAAAATCAAGACTGTAAAATGGAATTTATAGTGCAACCAATGACATGGCTTTTTAACTACAGTGGATCAAATGATTCTGCTGAGAAACAATTTCCAGGAAAATTTCACTTTAATTTTCAGCTGACCAAGCTGATGAATGGCATCTCATTACAGACAGTAGGTGTAGTCATGACTAATGCCGGTAGATGCAATACATCAGGGTGCAGTTTGTTAATAGTGGCAGGGAAGGAGGACTTAAAATAGTGAAGCTGGAACTGAAAAACTCGTCTTTATGTATGGAAATTGTTATAATCAGAATGAACTATAACTAGCCATATATTTGAGGGTTTTTTCCATTGAACTACTGCAGTAATGCTGTTTTTCCTCCATATGCAGTGAATGACTGCCCAATATATTCTGGCACTGCAAAGGTTGCAAATCTCTTTGTTTACATTTCTGTCAGACTGATACTGTCATCTTTACAAATTTGAACTAGACAACAAAAGAATTTCTTCCTTATATATTATCAGAAGGAGAAATTTCCAAATGAAAAGGAAGAAATAGTTTGACAGGGGATTTGTTTTGAATGAAGTCTCATAGATGGTTTTTGCTCTAACAAGACAGCAGGATTATGTAGTCTCACCAGGAAAAGAGTTTGATTCAGGAGAAATTCACACAGGATTCACTCTGAAAGTAAATCTGTAGAACAGAACAGAAAGTAAAGTAGCACATTGCCCATTAGGAGCACTTCAGAGGAGTACAAGGATACAGAGCACTTGCTGTCATGCATAGTTTTAAGTGCTTTAAAATAAAACTTAATAATTAGAGCCACTATTCTGAATAATTAGGGCTATAGTTCACCATCTAAGCACATATATGTAATTTTAAGTCCTATTGGTGTCATGCACAAGTTTTTGGTGTAGCATAACTGACCCAAAGGATAAAGGTTGAAAAATTGTCTTTGAGCAATGGCAGGCTGGTACTTACTTGCTCGCTGCTGAGCTCTGCATTAGGATTTACCCCCTTGGGATACTGAGTATCTATAGCTCCCAAAACACTGGGACTTGGAGGAGCACCCTGTTTTGCAGGATTTTGCCCTTTTGTTCTCTTGGGAGAAGGCTCCTGTTCCTGCAAGCAGGATCAGTCCCTTGCTCTTGGCTGGAGCGACCGATGCTGTGCCTGACTGTGCCTGTAGAACCAGAGCACATGCAGACATGTCCTTAGGGCCACACCAGCAGCGAGTTCACTGCCTGCTTTCCCATCTGTTTCTCGGGTGTGGAAAGAATATGAATGCATTTCTGTGAACTGTGGGCCTAAATGCAGACCTTCATTTGCGGCCTAGTGGAGTGAGAATGATTGGGACTGCACAGAAATCCTTAAACTCGGGGAAATTTCCACGTAGCTAGTCTGCAGTGGATCTTTAAAATCCTTTCTATCCCCTGCCAGACCCTTAAGAAAGGAGAGATTCTAGCTTGGTTCCAGTAGTGTTAGATGCTAGACTGACAGGATAACATTGGCCTGATTTCCCAAGCACCCCTACAGTAATTGTGGGTTATTTCATCTGTTCCCCAGTACTACAGCATGGGAGAGCTTTTACTGGTATGAAGGAGCCTCGTTGCTCATCTTCTTTCTGCTGAACTAAGTAAATAGAAAAGGGAAAAGTGGTTTCTGCAATTTGTCACATCGTCCTCCTTACACCTGTCACCTTTTGGTTTTAGACTCAGTACTTTCACAGGGATTTCACTATATCCTTTCTCAAAAACATCCATCTGTCGAAGGACCATAAATCCAAGTAACTAGTGCATCTGTTTCCTAAACAGATCAGTTAAGCTACTGGAGAACAGCATGGCTTGGCATAGCTAGGGCAGAAAAAGAGAAATTCATTAAAGTCTTACAATTTCAGATAAGTTTTATTTTTAACCCTGTTTTTTGGATCAACTTAAATTGGTGACTACTCAGTGTAAAGTGGTTCTTTGCCAAATTGAGGTTAGTTGACATAAGACAGTTCCAAATCGATTTCAGAGTGTCCACACAGGAGCTTGGACTGGTTTAACAAAATTGATTTAAAAACACACCTTTAATTAAACCAGTGCAACTTTGTGTAGATAAAGCCTTGGAAAATCAATTTCACATTATGTTCCATGACAGGGAGTTCTGAGCTTCCATTATCTCAAAACCAGAGGATCCTTTGAAAAGCCAAGATTTGCAAAGGGTGTCCTGCTCAGATCAGCCTCACTTACTGTCACTAACAGGACTGTGTCAATAACAGAATTTTTAAAAAAGGTTCCTCCATGTAGCTTTATCTTTAAGGCTTTCCTCCCTATTGTCTGTCTCATCTTCCCTCTCCTCCCCTTCTGTTGAACACATCCTTTCTCAAGGTTTTCTGGCAGTTAACTGTTTCAATCTGGAAATTATTTTATATCATTAAACCAATACTACTTCAAATACAGTAATGTTATATACTGTCAAGATAAACTCTACTGAATATGTTCCTTCTGTGCTGCATGGTCTTCATTCTGGTGTGTTGCACCAATGTAACTGTACTAAAGTCTAAATTATCCTAGTTAAATAGCTGAATACAAGCTCAGGGTGCCTGTCAAGGTCAGGAACATGAAATATATTATCTAATGTGTGTTAAACAATTCATTTCAGTTTAGCACTTCTGAGCACCTATTATAGATCAAGAAAAGTATTTAAAAATAGGTTATCTGGCCATGGTCATTGTTGAGCTATACCTTGGGGGATTGTGGCCAAAGGTGATCATAAAAAAAAAGGATAATTTGAAGAGGATTTGGACATGAGTGTTGAAAATAATTGGGGGTATGAAAGAAATTCTGTCTTAATAGCAGTATATTCATTTAAATGGAACTTCAGAAGATATGCTAATGTAGATATGCTCAGGTAGATGTGGTAATCATCAGTAAAACCCAAGTCACTGAAAAAATTTCATTGACCAGTGGAATATCTGGGGTAAATACTAAATGGTTTTAAGATGCAAAATAGGGGGAAAAACTCTCTAAAATGAGTAGAAATACAGATCCTTGTTTGGGGAGGCAGAAAGTATTGCAGACAAGGAAGAAATTCATGGAGGACATTTGCCCCACAGGTGCCTACTTTGGGATTTTTTTTCTCCAAACCACTGTTAGATTAATGTCTAACTTTGAAAGAAATCTGATACAATTTCCATTTTCTGCTGTCATGCAAAGCCATAACAGACTAGAATCCTGTCACTCAAACCCAGTCTCCAGGCGCGTCTTTTCTTTCTCTTTGGTTCCAACTGGAAGACAAATTTGCTGCCACATGACACTTTTAAGCCTTGTGTTTCTGGGGCCCTGTTCTGAAATCTTGAAAATAGTAGGAAAATTGAGTATTTTTTTAATGTTATCTTAATATAGCTACTGGTAGGACCCAGCTGGCCCTATTTTTCCCTGCATGTTCCTTGTGACTGCAACTAATCTTTCTCACCTCCAACCTGTACATTTTTATCATACCTTTTTCTCTGATTTAATTTGATATTCTGCAATACCAGCTGAGACAGTCAGTACCACAATCAGTGCAAGTTATTTTCTATCCCACAAGACAAAAGTTACACAGAAAACAGAAAGACTCTGGAACATTGAGTGAGGATGGGGGCATTAATCCACAGTGTAAATACAGGAAGGACAGCATCTGTGTCTTCAAGAACCAGGAGCAGGTAACTCTTTCTCTCTTTCTATTTTTGTAGTACAGAGGATTAGGGATTATAATATATAACAGAGATAGAGATACAAGTGAAATAGTGGGAACTTGTCCAATGAAATGGCATGGAAAATTGTTAGAAATATTCATCCATAGAGATCACCACTGTTATTTTTTTTCAAGTTTCATCTGTTTAGATGGAGCTCAGAAGAATCACTGAATGCCCAGTTCAGTTGTTAATCTTTAATACTGGAAAGTTGCAGTGGTTTGATTAAGCCGTATATTACTGTGTAGGTGTTCTCTCATACACAGCGAGGGATAGCCCAAACAAATGGGGATATAGAGGTCCTTTATACAAAGGTGGGTACTCCTCCTTTATCAGAGAACTTTGTTCAGACATAATCAGTTTCTTCACAGTGCTGTGGGATCTGCAAAAGCCCTCCAGCAATACCAGGTATCTTGTTCCTGGTTGGGATTATCCCAGACACTTGGGCACTGGAAGACTTGGCACTGTGGAGATCATATGTTGGAAGGTTGAAGGAAGTAGTAAAAATGAGCAACTGCTTTATCCACAAAAAAAGGTTTTGGTTTGTAAATCCTAAGGTACTCCAGATCAATACGAAATTGTTGTAATAAAGTAATCCCAAACCTGAAGCTACATTCACTGGTGAATAGCCTATGTTAGTAGTGACAGCTTCCCAGTGCATGCAATATCTGTTTAAGTCTTGTAGAAGAATGGGTGACTTCAAGTTGTGTATCAGCAAGAATCACTTGTCAGCAATTTTAACTGTATGGCAGTTTGGGAATTTTTTCAACTTCAGAGGAAGGATACTTGGTTTGCTGAATGTCTGTTGTTGTCAGCGAGGTTTATGCAATTCTAAACCTATCCTTTATCACCCTGAATTTCTCTTCTTAACAGATTTCACATGGATGAGAAGTGCTGTCACAGTGCTTAATATCATTCACGTGACACTGCCTTATGTCACAGTATGGTTAACTGCCCAGTGATCAAGATGTCCCATGACTTTCTAAATCGCACTGTTTCCCTCTCCCACTCTTCCTAAATGCATTCTCCTCCAATTTAAATAAAAGTGCATGTATATGCAGAAACAGCTCTCTAATTTGTTTTGTCTAAGCAGGTTTAATTAGAATTTATTCTTATCACAGAAAATAGATTTAGGCAGGTCATGGCTTCATTAGAAAGGCTTTGTGCTTTTATCTGTTTGACTAGTAAAATTGCAGAGGTATATAGACTAGAACACTTCCAGTATCCTTAGGATTATTCTCAGTCGGGTGTAGGCGGCTGTTTGCTCATGCTGTGATTCAGCTATTTTTGGTACTGATCAGTCTGTAATTTACTTGGGTATGGACCTCTTGTTTTCTTCTTCTCAGTAGCCTAAACAGTCAACTGTGTGTGATCTCAGGCAGCAAGGACACCTAACAAGAACAAGGATACCTAATTCAGCCAAATTTTTTTCTTCATTAAAGTCTGCCGGACTTAGTCTTGTATGTAAAGTTTAGACCATGTTTTAAGGAAAGCCTGGTAGCTTTGAAGTGCATATTTCATGATCATTGTATCCCTCTAAGCAGTTAAAACAGAAACTGGTGGTATTGATCCACTCAGAAGAATGTTGGTCCACTCAGAAGTCGTGAGAGACAGATTCTTAAGCTGATCAATTGGATGGATAAACGAGTGCAGGTTGTTCTTATGTAGGAACTCTGGCAGCCATTTCAATCATTTGCTGCTTCTACTGAGTCTGGTAGTTCTGGTTCATGCTGAGGCAAACATATGAGTGAGTACAGAATATGTCAGCAAGAAAAAATGTGCTGTAACATGTCATTTCTTGTGGTCCTGAAGATGCCCTGTGAGTCTTTTCCATGTTCAGATATTTAGCATATATTTGTTTCATATCTCAGCATAGCTGGACTGAAAATCTAAAGCTAATTTAAGGCATGGTAAGCACCTCTGATGTTATTCCTGATCCTTAATGAGTGACTCTACAAAAGCATTTAAAATGGGTAGTTTTAACTGTTGCATGCAGTTTTGTGGGTTTGCCTCTGGTACTTCATTATCCCATGCTAATAAAGTTTCAATTTGCTTTTGGAGGTTGTGGGGTTTTTCCCCATCTTGAGTCCAGCCATCACAGCAGTCTTTCAAAACTGGTTTTAATCTTCCTCCCCTTTTTCCTGACCTGTGACTCCATCATTAGGATTTTTTATTGTCTGAAGACATTGAAAAATCTTTCTCAGTTTATTCTGGAAAGATTTGTGGGCATGTGAAATCTAAAATTGGAGCAATAAAAGAAATAGTTTCCAAGTTTCAGTGATTGTTGTCAACTTAGTACCAAGCAGGTCTTTGAAAATCACATACCCACATGTGCTAAGTCCAAGTAATTAACCCAAGAGTTATATAATATTAATGGAAATAATTAACCTTTTCAATCCCACTGCTTCCTTCCTACATGTTTGGATGTACATAGAGGTATATTCTTTCTAATAACAAACACTCATACATCATTCCACTATTTTAGCATGTGAAATCTGTTGAACATTATTCTCCTGCCTGTCTTGTCTTCATCCCCTTTGGCAGCCACAGGTTGAGAAACAGTCAAACTGTACTAAGCAGAATACTCAGTATATTTTACTCTGGTTGTCCGTTAGTCAAGTCATTTTTGCTGACTGATCTTGCTACTATGCTTTTGCTAGTATCAAATTTAGACTCTCTCTGTACCTATTGAAATCAGGGTTTAATTTCAGATTTAGCCAATCTATGTATTGTTATGGGCTATTGAACACGACAGTAGGAAACTAAATGAGGCCACTGAACGTCGTTTCAGTCATAATGTGAGTTTCCATAGGGAAATCTGCAAGAATGGCTTTAATGCTCACAGCAGTAAGGTGAAAGGTTAAACATTCTAAATGCTAGTGACAAGTATGATTTGAAAGAAAGAAAAGATTTTGAAACATTGCAGGCTATTTGCTGCATATTTGCACCAGCCTGACTTATTAATTATTCAAATAAGACATTGAATATTTGATCAGAATCTGTAATCCCTTCTTCTGTTAACATATTATTTACTTTTGAAAAGTGCTGATGTACCATAATTTTCCCATTGCACCTGCAAAAATGAATTGGTCCAATTTTTGTGCACAGAATAATATATTGTGCTTTAATGTTCAAGATATTATTCATTACTTCCTACTCATATAAGCCTTCTTACCTTCTTCATATTTTATTAGTGCCCTTTAAAAAGACATAAAAAATCAGTCATGTAGTTATTCCATTTTAAATTATGCAGATGATGTTAAATGCAATTATGATCTATTAATTATATATACATTCTGTGTTTTCTGTAGATTGCATTTATTCATTACAAATAATTAGGCATTTTAGTCCATTGCTGATCTCATGACCAGAGCATTATTACTGGCTGTTTGTAAAGTGAGAGGAACACTTTTCAAATCAAATTAGCATAATTTAGCTATTGGGGTTTTCATTTAGCGTCAGTTTATCCACAGCATATGTAAAATATGCAATGTTTTCTATAACGCATTTGTTTTAAGTAAGTTAAAGTAGCCATTACAAATTTTTCAGGAAATGAAAATTCGTATTTTTATGTAGCCTGTGGCTCAGGGTATCTTTTAAGAAGTTATCTAACTGGAATACAAGACTTCTTACATGTTTCCTGTCGTGCTTTAGTGATTGTCCTGTCAATGGAACAGATGCTCATCATTTTCTAGCAGGAATGATTTTTTTTTTGTTACAACATACTGATTTGATGGGCCCAAAAGAGTCTGTGGGAAGTGTTAAGTCCACTGAAAATCTGCCAGGTCGTAATTGGGCAGACAAGGGGGCTTGCAAGCTTCTGTTCTCTCTTGCTGGTTTCCTGCCATTGCCTCTGTCTCTGTGTGATAGCTGCTTCCCTGGTTACCCATCACGCTGGATCTCCCTGATGCCCCTGCCTGCACCGTTGTGGGGCTGTGCTGTTTTCTGAGCTGCTTGGCTCTGCATCTGTCTTATTAATTAACAGTGAGGTCTCCCTGGGTCCACAGCGAGTGGTTTCAGAGGTGTAGGGGACATAGCGTGCTGAACAGCTGTGAGAAAATGCAGGCACCTTGGTCAGGCAAAGATTAGCAGGGTAATGATGGGCAGAAAATCGGCCTCCAGGGCAAAGCTGATGGGAAGTCTAGAGTACCCCTGGAAACAAAGCAGCCCAGGAGGTGAGCAGAAGGAAAAGCAGGCTGGCTTTGGGGACTCGTGAAATACTGTCAGTGAGAGTCACTATTTCAGAAATGAGATGATGGCAGCATCAACCATGTAAAATTATTGGAGTTACTGGGTTTGCAGCTCAGTTCAAGGCTGATAAAAATTCATGATATTGACACTTCTTCACAAGACAGAAGCAGCAGGTCGGAGACACTCGATGTAAATCCACGCACAAAAGCTGAAAGGTTTAGGTCTACATGATTTGGAAGCCAAGACAGGGAAGACCTTAAGCACATGTTTAAGTTCACTTGGTTTTAAAGGGATTTAAGGGACTGTTCTGAAGTTGTTTTGAATATATCTTCTTTCCTGTTTCGCATTTCACTATTTATATAAATGGAAGCCACACAAGGGACATCAGAGACATGCTCATGTAATGGTGAAGAAGCTTGAATATCTGTCCATAAAAAAGGTGCAGTTTCCTCCCCTTAAGATCTTAAAAAGATTCATGACTGACAGTGCTCTGCTTTGGTCTGTGTTAAAAATAAATGGCATATGTTTCTGTTAAAATCAGCTGAGCTTAGTTATTACTCATCTAGCTTTAAGGTGCTTGCCTATGCTATGATAACTGTTCTTAATATATTACAGAAAAAAAGTTCATATATCTACAAGAGAGAGGTCTAGGTGTCCAAGAGACAGGCTATCTCTGCTCTTTCACCACGCACCAAAAGGAGTGAAAAGAAGGGAGGACCTTCCTTGATGCACGGGCTGGGGCTGTTCAGAGGCAGACATAGCTATGGCTGCCTTCGGCTAACAAAGGGAGCCTGCAGTAAAGGGGACATAAGCTCTTCTTGTGAAATTGTAGATTTTTGTCTCTGTCCTATGCATAAAGGGTTCCTTTCTGAATAGAATGCCTCCTACTGCTTGCTCTGGGGTGGTAGAAGCTTCCACACAGTGCAGTATTGGTTCCTGAAGTAAGCATAAAGTTTTAGTTTCTGATTAATCTGGGAGATGACAACAGGAATACTTTGCCTGTGATGCTTAAATACTTGGCTGTATCACAGACCTTAGAGTTTTGATATGAGATAATGTTACCATTCAGATTGTTTACACTAAATATCTTTGCATGAGCAATCTCTGTGCTTTTCCTTGCCAAAAATGATGGCCAAGCAACAAACTTCCAATATGACGTAACCAATGTTAGAAGGGTAGGTCAGATCCTGTATCCTCTACTCAGGAAATAACAGTAAAAGAAGCCACCTCCAACCCCACATGAATAGTGAGGAAAGAACAGAGGAGACTTAAAAAGATGGGGAAAAGCTTGTAGTGCAAAGCTCTTTTTAGATTTTTCATGTCCTTCCAAAGTCCTCTGAGAGCAAGCATGACTGTCTAGTTGAGACATGCTTTTTAATCTTGAGAAAGTCTGCATGCAACAGTCTTCAGTCTTTGAGAGCCCAGTATTGCTCTTCCATGTGCTGTCAACCATTAGTCATTGCCAGAACACTTTAGTGCATTGTTTGCTTGAAACATGTTTCAGAACATTGTCTGCTGAGTTAGGCTGTGAGATCTGCTGAGCTTTTGTTCACTTAGCCTTGATTTTTATCTGCAGCTGTTTCTGTTGTTCATTGGTGTCTCTGGTCAAGCTGGGCAAAGAAAACTAAAGTAAAACTCTGCATTTCTGGTTTGTAGTTTTGCTCATTCACCCACTCATACTCCAGCTTTTATGCTCTATGTAACACTATTGTACACAGCTTCCCTAAGGTCGGCATAATAGACTGCGTACAGATTATGTGAGTAAGGAAATCCTTAAAAGTGACACAGAGCCACTTTATCAGCTCCAGTACCAAGTTTCTACTTTCTTTCCAGGACAGTGAAGTATCACTCATTCCTGGCTGCCGTAATACCCCTTTAGGATATTCTGAGCTGTGCCAGAGATCAGTGTAACTTCTGCAATGCTAACAGCAATTATTCATTATTCCTTATAATGCAGGGAATCAGGAGCACCCAACAAAGCTATTAAGCAGCAGGTTTAAAATGAACAAAAGGAAATATTTTTCACACAGCACATAATTACATTGTGGAGCTCATTGCCTCGAGATGCTGTGAAGCCAAAATTATAAATGGGTTAAAAAATGGGCTCGACAAATTCATTATTAAACACAATGGCTGTGTGCAGTCTCTGGCTGAGGTAGAGATTGCTCAGGAAAGCCATTGATTGCTAGAAGCTAAAAGGGTGTGCTGGGGAAAGATTCACTCTATATTTGCTCTATTCTTCATGCTTTCTTGTAAACATCTGCAACTAGTTATGTTGTAGAAAAACTAATCGGTTGTATGGACCTCTGGTTTGACCCAGTATGTCTGTTAATACACATAAAGAGGAAAAAAACAAATCAATGCTCCTGTATATACACAGCAAACAATGTGATGTGAAATGGTGATTCTTTCTTTTTTTTTTCCCCATACTGGTAGTCGATTTTATAGAACTAACATCACTTTGGTTTATAAAGAACACAAACTGCTCCTTAAATCAGATAGCATCCTCAGTGTTTTCTAGTTCTTTTCTTTTACTAGCTAGTCTCTTGGTCTGCTGTCTTACTGATGGGCTGCAGGACTGCTGTGGACTGGGGCTGCAGCTTGATGATGCTGTAAAGGGAAAGAGAAAAAAAGAAATTCACTTGTAAAATACTTTTATATAAAATGCTTGTAGTTGCTAGGCTAAAGCCTAATCCTTGAGTCTTTATTCTGAGCAGTGCTTTATTCTGCAAAGAATCTCGTTTCCATTAATTAGACCCTTTCAAGAGAGTTGTATTATTTACAGTACATTGAGGTAGTGGAATTAAACTCCTAGTGTGGGCAGTAAATCACTTCTTCTCATGTTTTGGAGAGCAAAAGGGGCACCGTTATCTGAATTTTGAAGTTAAACAGGTTGAGCTTCCAAACCACACCAAAGCATTTGCTTTGATTTTGCACTGGGAAAAACATTTAAAATCTAAGCAAATTTGGTGTCTTGCTGCTTTCTTAGTAGTTTGCTACACATTTCAGTTTTGCCACTGACTTTTTAATTGTCTCTTCTTTTACAACATCAGCAGCTTGAATTTTAAGTTTTGATGGTTACATTGTGAATCAAGTCTATAGAAGCGACAGTAGCTAGAACATACAAAAGTGTTTGAATACAAGGAAAATCACATAAATTGCTCATGCTTTTTATATGTTTAATTGTAGATCTGGTTTGAGATTGACATATTTTCCCTCCATTTGTCAGCTTTTTGCACAGCATTCGTGTTTATTTTACTGGTATTTACGAAGCACATGTATCTCTGGCACACAAAGAAAGCTAGAAAAGCCATGCTTTGTGCAGGATTTTGGGCTTCTTTAAATTTTAACTGTTTTGTGGATTGTTTTTTATTTCTTGTTATTGAGACTGTGGGTTTCTTATTTTTTGGTGACATTTTTTTCAAGCACTTTAATCCTGCCATTAATCAATACTTGAACATTGCTGAGGTCGAAGGACAGTGTAATTGGGAAGCATATGTCTTTCATTTTGGCATAACTAGGAGTATGTTTTCTTGTAGCTGAGGTATGCTGCAGTGGAATTGCCTTAAATATCTTGTAGGGGATCAGGTTGAACCTTTTTTAAATAGTCCTTTTCCAAGGGCCAAGAAACTAATGAAGTTACTAAGTTCTTGTCTAGCTGCACGCTGACACAGAGGTCTGCTTGTGCTTCATCAGTATTTACACTCACTCCTGCCAGAGTCCCTGGTAACCTGACTGACGAATCTGGAAGTGTAATAGTAACATGATTTTTTTGGTGTCATGGAATGTTTGGATAGTGCTGCCTGTATGAGTGTTTTAGTGTGGAGCAGCAGTGTTTTGGAGTGCTCAAGTTTAATAGTGCAATAATATTGAAAAAGAAATCCTAAGAAAGATTGCTTTTCTCTCTGTTTTCATGGAGAAAAAGGAAAAAAATACTCTATAGAAAATACTATTTTGATTGTCACTAATACACACCATATTTTTAAAAGCTGAAATTCATGTGCATAAAGCAGTGAAGTACTCCATTTACTCCATTCACCATACAGTTTCTGCCCACGCCTGGAAGAGTTTCAGCATCTTCTAATGAAAAACAGAAAAATTATCTTGTTTTATGCCATAATTCAAGTTTGATTTGGTATCATATCAAGTGTTTTTATTTTAAGTGATATGACAAGTTTAGTTGCCTGCTATTATGACTACAGTAAAGTTAGAGAGAACGACAGTTTCCAAATTCAGGTACCTAAAACAAAAAAAACAAACCATACTTTTTTGGGGTATTGTCTCAGATACACATTAAAATATATTCTTATGGAACTAAGATTCAGGTTGACTTAGGGCAAGGTAAGGAGCCAGAGTGGGACTTGGAAGACCTGATCTCTCTCTTCAGCTACCTGAAATGAGGTTGTAACCAGGCGGGGGTCAGTCTCTTCTCCCATGTAGCAAGCAACAGGACAAAAGTAAACAGTGTCAAGTTGGTGCCAGGGAAGGTTTAGATTGGATTTTTATTATTCCACCTAATGTCAGGATTGGAACATTTCAGTGCCAGGTCACTCTTGTCCATCTAGTTCACGCTTCATCATTTTGTCTTGTTCCATTTGCAGAATTTGGCTCAAATAATTTAATAATAAATCTAATAAATATGGACTTTATTGGATTATTTTAAACAACTAGTAATTGGCTTAATGAGAAACAGATGCCGGAAATCTTTGTATTGTCTTCTAAGGGAAATATTTATATAGAGAATCAAATTTTTTAAAGTTTTGTTTTATAGAAGGATGCAGAGAATAAAGGCATCTGCTGCTATTCAACAGAGCTGTTATAATGTTGGCTTGCCTCAATTAATCTAGCTTGAGTGCAGTGTTCTAATAAAAGGAAATGTAGAATAAAAATTTAGAGCTGAAATGTATATAAATCTTGAAATGATCACGGATAGTTGATAAACTGCTGTGTTTTTGTTCAGCTTATGCAAAAGATAAAATCAAGAAGCAGACTGCAAAAGCCAAAATTATACATCAAGTCGTTAAACCTCAATCTTCATTACTGAAGAATTGTTTTGATACTCAGCAAGATCAGAATCAGAACAAAAGAGTATCTAGGTGGCATGTTCAGAAGGGTCCTGCACACCAGGAAAAAATCCACAGAATAATATCATAGGTGTGATCTAAGTGCAGAACTATGATTGCTACTTTTCGTAAGGCTCTGAATATAAACAGTATTTTGAACTAGTTTTTTCTTTGTGACTAATCCTTTATTTCTTTGTTAAGCTTCATATTTCATAATCCATTTGTGTTAATACAGACTTGGTAACTTTCAGTTAGCTCTCTTTACTTCATGAACAACTCACCTTCATGTCCTCACCATATTATCCTTTAGAAAAAAGAATATTCTGTCAAGCAAAGCCACTTTTCTTCCCTTTTTTTTTTCTGCTGGAGTCTGTTTGCTGTGAGTATTAAATTTGGGTTGTTAATTTACTAAACTGGGCTGTTACTTGTACATAACAGTTGTAAAACACCTCCAAAGTAGAGAAGAAGAGACATCCTTGTTGGACATCTGCTCAGTAACTAACTCATGACACTGAAATTCCCATCTCCATCATTATTGCTGGAGATAGATTTTTTTCTGTTAGTTAGTTCAGTACTTATTTCACTTGCAGAGTATATTCTCTGAATGTAGCTGTGTGAGTGATAAATAAGAAGGAAGAAGAGATATTTGCACTGGGACATTCCAAGATCTCCATTGTATTGCACAAGGTCAGTACAATTTCGGAAGTCTTTTCAAAGCTCTTTGAAAGTTTCTCCCTCGAGCATCAGGAATATAATAGCTGATTACATGGAAAGAGAACTGGACAATCCAAATGTCCATCAGTAAGCTCCTGTGGATACATGCTGTAGTGGAACTGTCACATATGTATTGTATTTTTCTACTGAGAAAATATTAGTACCTCATACCTGATGTTGGATGAATGATGCAGAACTGCTCTTCAGATAAGAGCATTTAGGGACAGCAACACCTTTTGCCCCTCCCTCATTGTTAACTTGCACAGAGTACTTCCACTACAGATTACCCTTTAGCTGAGCCTGGGTCGTTTGAGTAGCCTCAATTCAGTGTTTTATATATTTGGATGAACTGTCTGGTTTTAAGCCTGGTTGATGAATTTCTGCAAGGTTACCTCTCTTGGAATGAGAAAGTGCTGTATATACATTTCAGACATCAAAATAAGGCAATTCAGGTTGGTGAGCTGCTGCTCTTCATTAGTGCACCTAAGCACACACTGTTTGTTCTAACGAGTAGTCTTGGGGCATCGAAGGTCTGCTGTCTGTCAGTGTACAGTGAGCAAACTAAAAATCATTAGGTTAACAACTGACAGCAACGCTTGTCATCATTGTCAATCTCATTACTACCTCTACTATTTTTATGCTGATTATATTTATATGCTCTTAAATAATCTGTATTATTCTTTGAGTAGCTTCTCAGACAGATGGGAAATCGTCTGGGACCAACACCATTTTTTCGAAGTTTTTATCCACCTTTCCAGTAAGTGTGCAGTTGTCCAAAGGGAAGATGATTGACAGGAAGCAATTACAGAGTGAGAGCCTGCAGAAGGATGTCTGGGAAAAGGAAACATAACTTTAAAACCCAGAGCCAGGATTTTTGAATAGTGAAGTAGCGGGAGCTCCCGTTGCTCTGGAAGTTCTCAGTGGCTCTGCTGTGACCCATTACTGCTCTCCCCGAAGCAAGAGAGTGTAGCAAATGATAAGCTCAGGGACTGGATGTCAGCCAGGAAAAGTGGTAAATAGACATGTAGCTTTTAGATAGGAGATCTTTTTCTTTAGAACGAGGAAAACGCTGGGCTAAAAGTCAAGCCCAGAGGAATGACTGATTGACTTTATATATGCTAGCAAAGAGTGTATTTGCAAACAAGCAAAGCAGACATTGAGGCACCAAAGCTTCCTGTGAAGATCAAAAAGTGTAATGAGCCAGCAGAAGGAAGTGCTATCCTTATTTTGAAAGGGCACTGCAAGTAGACCTTTATCTATTTTAGCATACCCTACTGCTCTTACTTCCCTTGAAAAGTTCTATCTTATCCACAGGGAAAAACAACAGTGTGCAAAATATTTGTGTTCCATCTGTGCACGCCAGTGTGCTCTGGCTTTTATCTTGTAGTTAAATGTGATGTCGGTGTCGCCCTGTAGCAGAATTAAAATCTTATTATGTGAGCTTTGTTTCTGTCTTATCTTCTATTCAAACTATATTAACTAGAGCAGCCGAGATACACTCGTGGAAACCCTTGAGGCCCACTTAGTGAGCCAAATCTGAGGGGTGCTTTATCACTTCTGAAAGGTTAGATCAGCTGTGTGTACATTACGACTTGGATGAAGATAGGGGAGGGTTTTATTCACTTTTCAAATTCAACATTTGTTTGCTTTTGTTTTGTTTTTCCGCACACCATTTTCTATTGCTTCAGGGAATTTTATTACATTGAGGGTTTTTCCAGATTGTGTGGTTCTAAAGCACAAACAGCTTGTCTTTACAGGGGATTAGAAGATCTTATCAGGTTTTCTGTGCTTGGGTTAGCTGATAATTTAAAGGCAGTCAGTTCTTGTGAATTCTGAGTGCTGTCTCAATTACAATGATGTATTCAGATAAAATCAGACAAAAACATTACTGGATTACCTAGAAATGTGTTGAAAGTCACCTTTCTTATCAGCGTATGTGCCCACCAGTTTAATGTTGATCACCTTTCATAAGAAATAATCTTCAGTAAGCAGAAGTGCACAAGTATTAAATAGTCTATTTTCAAATAAAGTAGTTGCTCAAAGAATAATGTCCCAGGCTTACAGTGTCAGTCAAGTCATGGAAAAGAAGTATTTTGCCATGGAAAGCATTTCCCACTTCAGAAAGAGTTTCTTGGAATCCTTAAGGCTTGTTTTGTTCATTACATAGCATATCAAGGCAATAAGTGAAGTAGCTCTCATCAATCACTATGTAAAACACGAGTGAACAGAAAATTTTATTGACTGCAACACAAAGCTTACCACTTCAGTCAAATGCAGACTTTTCCTTCTGGTGACTAAATTTTTTTTTGTATTTTCTTCTTCTCCTCCCTTTCTCTCTTTGTCACTCTGAATTTTTCATTTTAATGTATTTTTCTTTTCTTCCTTTTGTTTTCTTTTTTTTGTTATATTTTAAGCAATTGCAAACTCTTCTCTTTCTTACAGGAAGAACAAATCTTTAGTCCTTGCCTTCGTTTTTCATAGCACATTGTATCTTTATGCTCTACTTTAATAATATTTCATTAGCTCTTTGAAACCATTCCCTGGGGAAAGATTTTATTATTTGTAAAGTAAATCAAAAATCAAATTGCTAATCTTTAGGAGGAAAAATGGGCTAGACTCAGAAAAAAATATTTAAATCTCTTATTAGTTTTTTGAATTCAAATTTAAAGTGCACAAAAAGATTCCAAATAATGTTCTCAATGCTCTAAGGTACTGCTGTGACCAGTACCAGTTTTCAGAAACCAGTTTTTAGAAACCATCTGCCTGCTAACACTCTGAGTACAACAGAGAAAACCTAGGAGTGGTGTACCTCTGAGTTCTAAGTAGCATTGTGGAAGGAATGTTTTTCTTGGCAGAAAGGGACTTGAAAATAGTTTCCTGCATAAAAATTGGAAATTAAAAACAAGAGGTGAAAAAGCTGATTATAATGGTACCTTGGAGACCTGCATTAGCTCAAATTCAATGTCTCTGCCTTCATACAATATTTTAAGATACGTCTCCATTTTGGCCTCATTCAAACCATTGTCATAGTGACCAGAGTGAGTCTTTTCTTTCTGTCCAAGTCCTTTGAGGTATTTCTATGTTACCCTTCCGAAGATAGTGTAAAGAAGTCAGTTTAGAATTTACCTTACCTATACATTCAGTGGACTGTATGTGACCTGGAGTCCTGCCCCTTTTGCGTAAATCGTAGAATCTCGAAATGATTTGAGTTGGAAGGAACTTCAGAGATGGTCTCTTTCCTTCCCTCCTGCCATGGGCAGGGACACCTCTCCCTAGTTGCTCGGAGGCCCATCCAACCTGGCCTTGAACTCTTCAAGGGATGGGGCATTCACAACTTCTCTGTTCCAGTGCCTCATCCTTGTAGCGAAGAAATACCTGTGTCCTGGTGGGTAGAATTTCTCATTAAGAAATAAACAACTCTGCACCATCTTTTACTCATGTGTGCACAATTAACGTGTAATTACATCCTTTGGAACAACGTAGGGAGGAAGCAAGGAGATGGCACAGTTAATGAATGATGAAGCAGATAGTTTTCTTCACAAAAGGATGGATAGTGCTTGTGTGGTGATCAATTTCTTTCTCTAGTATCCTGTCACAGCACAGAACTAGTTGGTATTCAGAGTAGCCTGTGTTCATTCACTTTATGTTTACAGACATTACGGTCATGAGTATTGCTCAAGTTCGCACTCTTCTTGAAAATATACAGATATGATGGTTGTGAACAAAACTTTTAATTACGTACTGTGTGAAGAAAAAAAAAGGTGGGGAGGAATGGGGAGATAAGAAAACTACACATGCTGTACATGAAAAGTATTCATTAAATCCTCCAAAAGCAGGAAATTCATTTTCATAAGAGGAAATAAGCGCTGCTTGAGACCAACTTTGTTTTCTTTTGCACACAAGTTAAAAATAATATATCCTGCACATTAGTTACAGTACAAGTGTGCATATTGTACCCAGAGGGTCCTTTCTACAAAAAAGGATCATGAAATCCTATCAACATACTATATTTTTCTGCTGGAGATAAATCAAGAAGATTAATGAGGTTAAGTTATTGCTGTCTAGTATGCCAGGGAATAAGTTTCTAAATTAGAATTTTAATTGTATGTGCTATTGCAGTCCTCTTACTAATTCACATTTCACCATATTTCTAAAATCTTTCCTTATACCGTAGTCTTAGGGAATTTTAAAGGAATTAAAGTAATGGAGTTTTTAAAACTTAAGTAGGTAAAATGGAAATGGCTCTGAAAGCCTATCAAAACTAGGTTATCTGTCAAATCTTTAGACTGCTCTGCAGAATCTATAAAGATTTCTATTCCTGCCATTGAATATTACAGGTGAGTTTTAGATGTTATCTTCAGTGCTAGATAGCAAGAAAAGAAGTTACACCAAGAGATCTCATAAATAGGTTGGGTTAAAAATATATGGAAAGTAATTCTGTTAGTTATTACAGAAGTACTCTATGACACTCTGTTTTGCAGCCTTGTTGTGATTTAAGACCGAATGACAATTGGTTACTGGAGACTAAATGTACTAAGTTACCAAAATATTTCAGCCACCAGTATGTGCAGTTTTACAAATCGCACAACTTCCATTCCACAGGAGAGGACACATTCCAGGAAAGAAGTCAGGTTGGTCTGTCTGGTGGTTCCAGCCATGCCACTTGTACTCCTACAGTCTCTCAGGTCGCCTCATCCTCTGGGTCCTTTCCCCAAGCAGCTCTAGACATTGTCAAATATAAGACTGGGTAGAAAAAAAACCCTTATTCTTGATTATCTTGTTCAAATACTCTTAGCACCTAAAAACCAGCCTTCAGCATGACTGGCACTCATGACCTGCTGTTCCTGAAGGTGTGCAACACCATCACAATTGTCACAAGTCACTGTCACTTCAGTTACTTCTCTATTCTAGTGAGCTAGTGAGCTACTCTTTTGTCCTATAGTGTTAGCTAAATTTCATATATATTTCCCCATGCTGCTGTCAACTAGAGCTAACTCATGCTAAGTGCTGCAAGTAACTGTATCATTCATAGTACCATACTGAAGCAGTTTGATCATTTTAATATGTTTTCCTTGTGCTGCTGTAGGTTGACGAGACTGGCCAGTTGCCCAGGAAGTAGCAAAGCCTGTGACTTTAAAAATACAAACATATTAGGAAATGCACCAATTGAAAGCACTGCCTCTGAAAAATGAGCACACCAATGCAATCACAGAATTAGTACCAGATTTTGTCTTACCTGTGTGGTTTTAGTCCTTGTTTTGAAATCTGAGTGTTAAGGCATGCTGCAGTTAGTCAGTGGAGGAGGTTAGCAGTTCCCCTTCTGTTTCAACATTTAACGTAGACAGTGAGTATGATGTTTACTGTCTCAAAAGACCAGATGGACTTTTGCTCTCTTGCTCTTCTTCTTATGTGTAACGCTGACTAACCTAAATTCACCTGAGACAGAAAAGACTGTTTCCTACCTCTGGCTATGCAAACCCTTGAGTGGATGTTTCTGGGGTTTTTTACATCAGTTCAAGGAGGAACAACCACATAAAGGAGGACTGGGAACAATATCAGAGAGGTGCTGTATGTCAGACTGTTAACTCTCTATCTGCTTTAAAACTGATCTGCATCTTTTATCTCACGCGTAGAAAACCTTACATAAACTATGAGCCTAATTTTACCAGAAAAATCTGAACACAACAAGGGAGTTTTAGCAATAACATCAATATATTCTATTTGCAACAGTCTTTATTGGGTTTTGGGGTTTTTTTCTTCTGTATTCAGACCTAAGCTACAGTAAGACACCAGTAAGTGCTTTATAGCTGCTGAAGGCAGTTTACATTGATTAGATAGATTTTCACATTGGCTCTTGCAACAGACACTTTTCAAGGGCAGGCACAGTAAAATGTTTTTTTTAAATTCCATTATTTGAAAACTGGACATAATTCTCAGTGATTGAAGCTGACAGAGGAGGAAAAGCTGATGGTGAATATATTCTCTAGTGGCAGACTGTCATCCACAGATGCTCTCAGTGACCAAAGCAATGACTGAAGTATGAAGAGCTGCTTGCATACAGTGGGTTGCCATCAGTGAAATCATTTACTACTGCTCTCAAACACTTGGGGGAGATCAATTACCTACAGGTGATGCATTTTCAATGATGAAAGCTTCCCTCAAAGTGACTAGAAGATCAAAAATGTTGTTTAATAGCTTGGACCTCCCTGCAGATTTCTTTTAATGTAACTTTCAGTGACCCTTTTTAATTCCTTAATAGTCTAAATACTGAGTTATCAACAAACTGAATGTGATTATTTCAATTTTCTGTTTTAAAAAAAACAGTTAATGTTAAGTCGCAAGAACATCTCCACATGCTAGATATTTTGCAGATTCTGAATACTGAAAATCCAGTGAACTGACAGATTTACTGCACTCACAAATCTTGCAGTGTTCATTAAATGAGCTTGAAGATCCTCCTCCTCCAAACATTTATGGACTTGCTTAAAAATAAATGTGTATTTACTAGAGTTTTTAAATACAAAGAAGAGTCTAATGTGACCCTAGGATCTTAACTCAGACTTTAATGGATGCATTTTTTCCCATCTGTAATCCCCACATATAAAATTGACACAGCATTAGTGTAAAACTAGTAATGAATCTTCACTATCAAATTCAGGGCACTTTAGGCATCTAATTTAGCTGCAACTCAAAGGGCTATAGTAGAAATAAAAGTTTCTTCTCTAGCTAATTGAGTTTAGACAAGGACCTCCATTAGGATCACTGTTAGTTGTCTGGTCTGGTGTAAAGTAGACAGGGTGCATAACGCTCTGCATGTAACTTAAAATGAAATCCAGAGGTATTTATAACTGGATAGATCAGATTACCAATGTTGTTAAAATACATCTTAATCTGGTTATTTAGAAATGGCAATGGAAAATTAATGTTATCAGTGAAGAAACTGAGAGTCAGTAGAGAAAATCAGGCATCATAAAGACCCATACATTTAAAAAAAAATCCACACATCAAACTTAAGACTGTTACACAGTGCAATAGCATTTCTTTGTACCTACAAATAGTATTCTTGCATATTAAGTAGGCAGAGAGAGATTTATGATGTCCTTAACTTCTCATTTCTTTGCTTGTAATAGCTTGCATTTTGTAAATGACATTGTAAGAGACTACACTGTTGTCACCTAGCAACTACAAACTATTTTTTTGAAAAGTTTTGCTTGGTTTTTGACTAATAATAAAAATAGTAATTCCACACTTTACATTTGTAGATCTTAAAGCACTTAAAAGGATGTATTTTTTAGTATCATTATCTGGAAGCATTAAATCTAGGATAGAAAGTGTGTTGCCAAAGATGACAAACAACAGAGATACAAATTTTATTCTGAAGATCTCACCCTGTTCTCCACATTCCAGCCTCTTCAAACTGTACTTTTATATAGGTCCTTTCCAATATTTTTTGGCCTTATGAATTTTAAATTAGGAAAGGGAATAATTTTTAAAAATCTGTATTTGCAATTACTATCTCCCCCTCTCATTTGAGATATTGCAGTTATTTTCTAGTCTGAGGGTCACAGTGAATTAGCCCTTGGCAAATATTTAATTTTTAATGGAAACCGCTACAGTATTGAGTTAAAGCACGCAAAAGGATCACATTCATCCTAAAATGATCCTGCTGCTGCATCACTGACCAGTTTTCATGTTGCATATAAAGCAGTTCTCTGTAATTAATTTTTCTTCAGAAAGTGTTTTGTCCTGATTATTGTAATATTTTCTACTAACAGAGTGGCAGTTAACATGCATACTGAAATGTCTGCTGTAACAACAGCTGGCTTGAAGAGCATTTCATTTTTCGGGAAGATCACGGAGGCTGGGTAGCCAGGGTTCTGTGTGATTTCGAGTTGAACAAATGCTTATTTTAAATTATTTGAGAAATGTCCTATACTCATTTTCAGTTCTCCATTGCCCTTGCCAAGCATTTGGTGGAGTGAAGCTGTTTGGGAGCTATATTTCTTCCTAACGGTCCACAATTTTAAGAAACTTCTAAGGATGAATTAGAATGAATAGCCACGAAGATAATGTGTGGGCTGCTGTGCAGCAGCATCCCTGGAGAGTGATATGTCAGGAAAGAGATTTAAAAAATTTCTGTAATGAAACGTGTATTTCTCACAAGTAAGGAAAGATCTTGACAGATCATCTGTTATGAGATATCTGCTCTGTTCTTTGCTTGTGGGACAAATGAGATTTCTCCTTATAATACATTGTGGATTATCATTCTGTTGCAGTTTGTGTAATGGCAGCACATGGGGAATTTAGGAAATGACACTCCAGCTGTCTTTTACAATAACTGTTTCTTTTTTGCTTTTGCACTGTAATACCTCTTCTTTCAAATTATCTTTGCTGTACTCTTCTCACTGTAATACCAGTGCGTATCCCAAAATGAATTAAAAAGAAAAATGGATATACATAAATTATGTCGTATTTTCCCTGTGTGATATGTTTTATTTCATTCACTAATTTATTGATAAAAACTCAAAGAAAAAAATATATCTGAAGTTCTTTTTCTGTAATACATTTTTAATAAAGAAAGTGAAGTAGCAATAGCTGGAAATGTAAATCTGTTTCCTGGTCTTTGCTGTTGTGTGAGGTTTGATATATATCTATTCTAAAGAACAGAATTACCTATGTTGCAGATATATTGTTACGAGGTGGTTTATCTGTAAGGCTCATTAAACTTATCATTGTTTTCAGAAGTTCCAAACAATTGGGAGAAATTGAACTCATTGCAGACGAGACCCAGACAAGTTTCCGAAAGCAGTACATTGCCCATTGTATTTCATCCCTGAATTCAGCACCATCTCAATCTTTCCCAGTTGCCTCTAGAAATTTACTTTATTTGATTGGTTTAAAGCAATTTTGTAAAAGTTGATTAATGGGACAGAGAGAAGCAAGATGTCCCTTGGAGTATATTTGGGTCTTCCACATAGCAAGGTGTAGGCTCAGAAACTGTGTCAGCAGGACTCTTTCTCTGTAACAGCACATGTAATGCTTACTGAGTTAAACTCAAAACCACTTGCTGGGTAGTGTCTTATGGATCAATTCTGTGCACTAGTCTCTAGGAGAAGGACTGTAAAAAAATTATAATTTTCAGTAGTCTACTTAGCTGTCTGAAATGCAAAGTCCACACGAAATTTCAGATCAGATGAATTGTTAGTTTGTTGTGTGTTTGGAGCTTTGCTGCTGACCATTTCCATTTCTACTTTGCCTTTAACTGTGTTTAATTGTTTGTCACCCTGTGTTGTCTGAGAGTGTGAACTTTGCAAGAAATAGATCTTTGCCAACAGAGAATCATTCCTTATGCAGTTTGGTTGGACTTATTAGGAAAGTAATTTCCATCCAGCCTGAGTTGAGAGTGCTCTAGAGCGGGAGGGCCTGCTTGCTTTAGATGCCGTTGGCAAATCTATAATCAGATAACGATTGACGCCTTTTTGGCAAAGAGCCCCAAAGCTGTAAATCACCTTAGGATTCACAGGGTTCCGCTTCTCTATCCTGGGAGCAATCAGTGTTTCTCAGAGCTGTACCCAATGATGGTATGCCATGATTAAGGAGAAATTCATTTGTGTTAGAGGGTTTTAATAATTTCAATTTCCAAACCATTAAAAATTTGCTAAGTAAGTGTGAGTTTCTATTTATAAACATTTTAGAAGTAGTCCATGTATTCCCAGGAATTTCTAGATCATAATTTGGAAACCAGCACTCTAGTGAACTTATGAAAAGAATAGCTGTTTTAGACACTGAATGCCCTTGTGTTCCATTGACTTCAGCAAGACAGCAAGGGTTTGTTTTAACTTTTGTGCTCTTTGCTATTGGAAATCATTGGGATTTGAAAAACTTTTTTTTTTTAAATTTGAGGGCAAAAGACTGTAATGGTAAATGTTTTAAGGGGCATTATCTATTTTAGACCACTCAGAATGTGTTGAGGTCTTGCAAGAGATACAAACTTCCCAATGTTTTCCCTGTGTGGTGCAAAAGATTTAATCTACTGATCATTCTAGTAAGAAGACGAAAACATGAGTTTGTGCAAATGCTCTTTTATACTACAGAAAGCACAGGGCAGATAGGGCATAACAAATTGCTTGCTGCCCTTTTGGCAGCTTCTATGTTTTATTAATGTAAAAATAAACTTTTGGCACCTTCAACTTTCTTATTTATGTGAGATTTATTAGCTAAAGGACAGAGGTTAGGTGAATATGAGATTATATCTTTCACAAAATCACATTGGTTTTATTCTCTGAGAAAATAATCATCATGGTGGCGTCATAACTTGTGCTTAAAAGAAAAAAGACACGCGTGCTAGTCGAATCCATGATTTTTTAAATGCCTATATATGTTTTGATCCATGAGGTCATTGCCAAGAAGAAAATGAGGCTTGCGGGTATGTCAAAAATAAAACGTATCAGTACAGTGTGTAATTTCTACACTCAAATACTGGAGCAGCTCCAACACTGACGATGAAGCTCCTTCAGGTTCACGTATGTGTATGAGAACTGTATGGGGAATCTGGATAGCACAAATGAAGGACTCTCAGTGTTGCAAGAACGCAGATTTGGAAAGGTTTAATAGCACTTCACTTGCAAATAATTCTTCTTGCTATTACACAGATAATCTCATGTCAAATTTTAAGTAACATCTGGAGCTATGCATAAATACCATTTAAACAGGAGACTCATATTTTTGCTCAATAAAAGAATCAGTTAAATGACACTTTAACAACAATACCCACAAGTACTGTTTGCATTTCTCTTTCGTTTAGCCATAAGGTAAATGTTGCTGCATGCTTTTCTTAATGTCACTTTCTTTCCTTTTTTTAGAGTTTCTTTGAAGGACAGTCTGCACCATGGGATTCAGCTAAGAAAGATGAGAACAGAATGAAAAATAGATATGGGAATATCATTGCATGTGAGTGTTGACAACATAATTGTGCACTTTGTTAGCTTCCCTTCAGATCTGGGTAAGAATGACCACCAGCCTTGTGCTCACATCAGGCTTATATTCCTTTTCCCTAATTAAGATAAAAATGAAGGAAAACGTTACTTTTTAGTTTTGGGGTTTGTTTTTTGGTTTTTTGTTTTGTTTTGGTTTTGATTTTTTGTTTGTTTGTTTGTTTATTTTTTAAACAGTCAGATTTAATGATTTTCTCTGCTGCCCTTCTGTATACCTTCCATCCTGTGATCAGCATTTGGCTAATGGAGAATGACACCTTTAACCAGTACTGAGCTCTAACAGGTCTCAAACTGCTCCTGTCAGCTTAGTATGAGAGTACCCATGAGCACATCAATACCTTGGCATTAGGTTCTGGGTATTGTGGGAGCAGACAATACTGGTGCTTAAGTGTTCCACAAAAGAGAGACAACTATCCTGGCTTATGCTAGATAGACTCTAAGGAAAAAAGGTAACCCTTATGTTTTACTTGAAAATGCCAGGCTTAATAAGGATTAGACATACTAATAATCAAATAACTTGAGGAGATGATAGCATGCTGTGGTCAGAGACCCCTAAATCTTGCATTATGAGAGTTCCAAAGCATTGTAACTAGAGATGCTGCACGTGAACGTGAAGGCAGGAAATATATCAAGTTCAGTAAAATTATGTTATTTACACACTGCTGTTGTTGCACTTAAAGGTGAGTTCTCAACGTGTATGTAGGAGATGATCCTTTCCCTGTTTTTTTGCTTTAAAATCTAAATTTAAGATGTGGAGTTTGTGTTTCTAACAGCCAGCCAGATAACCATGAGCAAGTCTAAGCAGAGAAATAAGCAGCCGTCACCTTGTTTTGTAAGCATGAAAATTAAGGGTGGTCTTTAATGAGGGATCATTTAATGATAGTGGTGGAGTTCAGCAATCATATAGAAGCCCCAGTGCACAGGACAGCAGAGGAGAATAAGCCATGCTGATTGTCTGAATATTTGGAGGACCTGTGGAAGGAGTATGTAGTGCAGATTTGCAGTAACTTCAGCACCTATCCTAGGTGCTTGTCCAGGCACTTATCTGCCTAGATTTCCTCATCAGTGAACCATGGACTTGACATGTTGAGAGAAGGACAGGTCTTCTAGAGAAATGGTTCCAAAATAGAGCCCATTTGAATGCTCCTGAATCACCACCTCGGGAGGTCCTCTCTGCAGTGCATGCGTAAATGGCATAGAGAGAACAGCTCCCAGCTTAGTGACCTACAGCAGGTGATGTGAATTGGGCCCAGCGGGCTGAGACTGTCTGCAAAGAGCAGACAGCTCTGTAGCTTGCTGCAGAGTGAGAACCCACAGGAAATGCACATGGAGGCAGAGGCAAATTTAGCAAGAGGTGATCTGCCACATGGTTTTGAGTGGACGTCATAGTATTGCTGTGTGTTTTGGATGTACACTGTGCTATATACTGAAAAAGGAAATTAAATCTTCTAGAGAAATGTGATTATCATGATGGGCTGGTGCATATGCAAAAGCAGATAAGCTAGCTAGATACGGTTTTGCTTGTTTCCCTCCAAGCAATATTTAATGTGTAACAAAGTTGTTATTTGTGAGGATGTAGCGATACATTACATGAGTAACAGCTAATCATTTAAGTAAAAATACCAAAGGCGAAAATAAGAAATACAAAGCAGTTTTATGCTTATCCTTGCTTTGTGAAATTTTGTTTCCAGTCCAAGCCTATTACAATAGATCTTCTCCCACAGTCAGGTTTAGTGTGTCACTCCCCTCTTTAATGTCATGTTAGACATCATCTTACACTTTGACACCCTTTGGTTGAAGAAAACTAGAAGACTGCTAGTGCTTTATGTCGGAGGTAATCAAGTGATGAATAGCCAAGGGAGAACACATAAAAGATATTAGATGCACAAATCAATGACAATTACAAGTGATACTGAAGGCTTTCTAAGAGGCCAAATATAACTCAGGACATCTAGATCTCAATTTACTTGAAATGTCCTCAGTATTTAGCAGAGGGAGGGAGTTGGATGGAGTTTTTATCAATAACACTTCCTGTTTATGTGGCTGTGAAAACAAAGACAACACAAGTTTAAATGAAGAACTACTAGAATTAAAAGCAGTATCTTAAAAGAAAAGCTGAAACTGCCCACAGTTTGTCGTTCAATTTGTCATTTGTTGTTGTTAAATACATGCATGCAGATGGGGTAGTTAACTTTTTAATGATTTTATGTGTTTTTCTCCTGGATAAATGATTGCATTTCTCAGAGCCTGAAAGCACAATTTGAATGTCTACTTTTTAAAATTTTTCCCAGATAATTGTATAAAGTATATGCTTTAGCTTAAAAGCATTTTAATAAATTGCCCTTTTATGCTGTGTTCAAACACTTAAAAATACAGTGGTTCAGATGCCACTGACTGTGGGTACATGATTATAATGAAATGTATATTTTTTCTGCAAAGCTTATTTTTTTCTATCCATTTACCCTCTTCGTTTTAATTTTTCCCAAGATACTACTGTTATATTATTGCTTGTAGTCATTATTGTACTCAGAGGGAACTAAAATGATAGCACCAAGCGGCCAGCATTGCAGGAGCTTGTCAAAATTGTAATATGCTTTATGTTACCCAAGTGATGGGCATTTAATTGGCTACAAGCGTGCCCTACCCACTGTATGACAGTGGCTACAAAAAGTTGAATCATGATCACAGTGCAGTCACCCACAGAAAACATGCTCTTCCTTTACTGAACAAAAAAACCTTCGCGTTTGCTCATTGCAAACTAAACCCAGCATGAACCTGCTAAATTAATCTTTCTTCACCTAAGAAAAATTATGTTTCTGCCATAACTGTGTGGGGTTAGGCATGGATTATGGTAAAATTTACTCATTTTTTCCTCAGGAGAGATCTTGAGCTGATTTGAGGATGGGAGGGGTTCTGTATTTATTTTTACCTAACTCAATATTGACTAAATGAGAAGAGAGTATTGATCACAGTTTTTAAAAGCGGCTAAAGATTTTAGGTGAGACATTTATAAAAGGTTTGATTTGCAGAGAATCAGGAATGCAAGTCCCAAGAAAGGGTCATTGGCTAGGCATGCTAATCAGCCAGGTGCTCAAGGGGCTTGTTAGAGATCACAGTTGGCAGGCTGGCATATACGCGTTGTAGGTAACATGAGGCGAGAGAGAATAAAATGCTTATATTCGTTATCTACTACCATATTCTACAAAGAAAAATTTATTCTAAGATAAATAATTTCAAAAGCTTAACTGATCAGTGGAAAGTTAAATTAGATCTCCTAACGGAAGGGTATCAAAATAACAATGAGATGGAAAAGAGACTATTTAAATGCTACACAAATTGTCAAGAGCAGCTGAAGTATAAAGGAAAAAAATACCTTAAAAATCTAGACAGTTAATCTAGAGGCTATTTAAGAATCAACACACGTGTGGAAGACGATGGCTTGTGTACTTCTTAGTTTTAAATCTGCTTGACATAAGCACGACCTAGACACATTTCTGTGTGTTGACATAAGGATTTTTTTTCGATTTAACAAGTGTTGCCATGCAGTAAGGAGTTAACTTGAGTTCTCAAAAAAAAAGGGAGCCACTCCAATTCCACTGCAAATAAATGGATATTGGACATTCCATTACTTGCAGAATTCTCAGAAACTTAGCTGAGAATGCAGTACTAAAAAAGATTCACATGAGAAGAAAAAAGGGAAAGAGATGATACGAAGATATAGGTATGAAGTAACTTATTTATTTTGCTTAATCCAAAGCAAGAGTTATTGAAAGGAAAGTGACAAAACAATGGAAATGTAAAGAAAAGATACCACTGCATAATATTTAATTGTATAAATCAGTCAAATAACAGGAAGTTACATTTTTAAGATGTTTCCTAGAGGGAAATCTAAGCTTGTTTTGTCCAATACATAACTCAGTTCTAGGCAAGTGATCAAATAGGGGTTTCAGTTACCTAAGTATAGACATGTGGTGCCATTTCAGGTGACCTGGGACATCTGTGCAAGACCAACAAATGCCACAGAGTACATATGAGAGACATGTTATTCCACAGTGGCAGCTGAAAGCTGGGCAGTATATCCTGGTGACTATATAAAGTGCCGTGAGATGTTTTGTGCTTAGACAACTGAACCCTGCCCTATGTAATTCAAGGAGTGCAAAAGTGTAGGTCTTTAGTAGCCTGAGTTGTCCTAGTGAGAATGCCTGTAATGCAACGATGTGGGAAATCATGAAAATATGGATGAAGATATACCATGAGTCCAAGCATGAGTCTGAGGCTGCTAACTTTAGCAGAAGTTGGGTCAGGTCCCAAAACTGTAAAAGCAGCAGCCTTGACTGGAGCTTACTAAGTTCCTTAGTATCTTTCTTAAGTAAGATGGATTTTTAGGATTAAGGTCCTGTGAGCCGAACCTCTGGTCTGAAGAAACTGATAAATAGCTTAATTAAGCATAGAATAGCAAAGCACTTGAATAAGCATAGCTCGGTAGAGTCAGACAAGCAGGGGTTATGTAATGGAAAGTCACAGCTCTATAAATTTTTATTCTTGGAAAAGTGAATAAAGAGGCTCAGGCTGACCTGATTCAAATATTCCAGCATGTTTGAGAAGCTCATTCTTGAAGACTGTTGAGTGAAATAATCCCAAGAAAATAGCAATGTAACACCTGTGTGGAACCTGGAGATGGAATTTTAATTCATTCTGATTTACTATGTCTGGGGTTGTAGCGCTCCCTTTCTCTCTCCCAAGGGAATCCCAGGGAAATAAATGAGGCTCTGAGATCTCTAGTTCCTAAGACTTGGAGCATAAAAGAGGAAAACGTAAAGAATTTACCTTGACCAGTTCCTCTCTTGACTTGTAATTCTAAAATGATGTTCTTTTAAGAAGCACTTGCCCTGTTCTTCTTCCACCATAATGTGGGCCAAAATTATAATTTTTTTACTTATAATGAAGTTGGAGTTTTAAGCCACTTTGTGTTCTTTCATTTATTTTTTATCTTTCAGGAATTTTAAAGCTTCAGAAATAGCTGTTCAGAACACAGGTGGCAAGTTTCAGGTGTTTTAATGATTATTTACATTTATAACAAAATAATGACCGTCACAAAGGTCTGTCATCACCTGCAAGTAATATTAGCTCAGCAGGCAGGCGGCAAAACAATAATACACAGATATCTAATTAGCAAGAGTACCTCATAAACAAAGCAGCAGTAAAGTGGCTGCTTACCATCTCTCCATCCTTGAGATCCTCCCCCCAAATTGTTTTATCTGCAACTTATGCACCATTCCGAAAAAGCCGTTGTGTTTGGTTGCTTTTGAGGTAAGAGAGTCAAGAGGAGCTTACAAAGTCCCTGAGAAGAAGGAGCCCTGCCAGCCTACAGACATTGTTGTGCAGGGTGGGAACTAGCCACTAGCAGTGTTGCTGCACCGTAGGGAAGGTGAGGCAGCTGTCATGAGATGAATTCATGCCATAGTGTTTCAGGTTGGAATTTAGAAAATAAAGTTGGAAGTGTTTTCCCAGTCCTGGATAGATACAGATGACCACAGTGGAGCAAAATTCAGTTAAAAAAGCCATTGTCTATCTGCTTGGGTTTTGCCATTTCTTTATTTGCTTTTTCTCTTACTGAAAATATAATGAGTTTCCTTCAAAAACTCTGAGGTGGCAGTATGTCTTGAATGACTTCAGCTTCTTCTGAGCACTGGCAGAAGCATTTCCAAAAGATGAAGCCTTTGACAACTTAATGTTATTTTATTGTCAAAAGCAGGGGGTGTCAAGGCAAAAATCATAGTTGTAATGGGTTTCACGTTAGAAGATTTAAGAAATTCATACTGAAAATCAGAGGGGATTTGGAAAGCCTATGAATGACCGAAATGAGAATTAAATGTAGATACAGTTTTCATGACCAACAAAATAAACATGAACTTGCAATTGCTAAGGTTTTAGTTTGACTTTAAAGGAATATTGTGATTAAGTCTATGTTACTGAATATGCCTTTAATTACTTTTTTTCCTCTCCCTTGTTCCCTTTTCAGATGATCATTCTCGAGTGAGATTGCAGCCTATTGAAGGAGAAACAAGTTCCGATTACATCAATGGGAATTATATCGATGTGCGTATCCTGATGTAGTCAACAAGCTTAATGCTGTGTTCAGTCAAAGAGGGAACTCTTCTTATTCTGACATTACTCATAATTTGTAAGAGATACCACAGCTAATATCAGCTGCTACCAATGTTTAGCACTGGAGAGTGCTATCTTTGGAAGATAGGTGTGCACTAAAGGAAGGAAAAAGCATCAAAGGTTTCTCAATCAGTAAATTAAATGAGTCATTTCCTCCAACTGCCACTAGCCTGAAACCTTGCCAGGAACACTGTATGGCTACTTTGCCTGCTGGTGCTTATATGGGCTAGCAAAATGTTATTTTCACTTTCTGTCAACAGCTTGGCATCATTCCACATTTTAAAGAAAGCTGTTTGCATATTAATGTGACAAAACTCTGTAATGCCTAATGCAGAGATTTGCAGTCTCTTGTCATCTCTGCACTTTTAAGTCGCCTTCAAAGTATATTCTGCAGCTGTTAACTAGTATTTCTAATGCAAGCAAGACATTTCATTAAATATGTAGGCTGTTTAATTATTGAAAGTGGCTTCTTTGTTCATTCTGCATCATGTTAACTTAATGTTTTACATTAGAATAAATTCTTTAGGAGACAAGGTGTTTCTGGTTGAAAAAATGAGCTCAAAAGTAGAATTGAAAATCATGAAAAAGCCAATATTATTTATCTAAAGCCAGAAGTCTATGGATAGCAAAGTTAGTAATTTTACTGTTTACATGGAGTGCTAGATGTTACACTCCGTAAAACAAATGTTGCTTCATAGGAAACTGTGCCTGCTGAAGATTTCTTGTTCAGCAGTTACATCTTTGAAAAACGGTGTCACAGTTTGCAGTTCAAATTTAATTACTAGTACGAAACAGGAATGTAACAGATGTTTTTTCTCAGAATGTGGAGGAACTAGAGCTACATAAGAAAAGTAGGTACTTCAGCTGTAACAATATGAAGTCTGAGGGAACTTTCTGAAGATATCTCTTGTGACTGATGTTTATAAGCACATTCAAGAATCATTAAACTAAGCTCAGATTTCTGCTCAGTCCCTTGCTGTTTGAAAGAATAGTACAGTCACCAAGCAGTGAAGGCACATATGGAAATATAGTTAGATGCCACACTAATCTCCAAAGAGAGTAATCTGTCATGAAAGGAAAAAGAGTTCACACTGGGGACTTAGATTTGAATTCACTTTCACATTTTCTCACATTCAGGATTGTTCTCATTTTAGGCCAGTAGTATGTTCTTGCCTCAGATTTGGATCTTACTCTAAAATATTATGAGATGTGAGAAATAAAGATTTGGATCATACAGTCTCATATAAAATGCTGATAGATATCTGCACAGAAACCACTTTTTTTTTGCTTATGGAGTACAAAAGGATGGAGAGAATGTGGCCCTAGAAGAAACAGTGCCTGAGAACTGAAAAAGCCTTTCCCTCACCCTCAGCAGATGGCTTCATTGCAAAGCTTGGAGGACTGCAGGCATCCTCCAAAGAAAACTGTGCCACAAAATACAGCGTGTTTGTTTATAATCTTGCTAGTCAGGTTTCCATTGGAAACACTGCTTTTTCTGCTACAGAAGCAGCTTTAATTTTGCTCTTGCATGCAGTTATTACTAGAGTTATCGTGCTGTCAGTATAACACGTTAATAAGGGAATGGCACCATCATAGACACAATGGTTATGATGTATTTCTTCCCATGCTTTTTTTCACTGGGAAATGGAAGTGTTTGATCCCAGACACTAAGAATTAGGTAATACATAGCAGGAATAAAAAAAAAAAACCACTCTATAGCTCTCTGAACACTTCTCAGTTCATAGACTTCTAAATTTTGCTTCAATGTCATGTAGAGAAATCAATTCTGTAATTCATGTTATTCTTTCTGTAATATTCAAAGTATCTTCAGTTGTTTTGATTCTTTCCCGCCTTGTTTCACTACATTTCCCCTTGCTCTTTCACAGAGAAACTGCAATGGCCTGCATGCTACAGCCTTACATTCTTCTTGCTGATGACTGACAATGCATCATAATCATTATTCAAATATTAACACTCCTACAACTGATCAGCATACTAGTGCATGATCTAAACATTTGGTGACACTCCCATCACATCAGAAATTCAAATACTATAAAAATGCTATCATTACATCTTGGCAACCTGTTCCATGTTGCAAAGAATGCGTATAGAGTATTGGTCTTTATTGCTTGGCCAACTTGTGATTAAGTTGCTCTTGTCATCAGAGTTGTATTATGTTCTTCTTGAAAAAGTATGTTCATACCAAATGATTTAATCAAAGAACTTATCCTCGTTTTTACTGTTGAGAAATAAAACATAAACAAATCACCATGGGCAGAGTGAACTCCATGACCTCCTTCTTTCCCCAGGCTGAATGCAAATCTGACGTTTTTTAACTGTTAAAAAAGGAATAGGCTTTGCAGTCAATTGCAGCAGGTGAAGGTATATCTCAGACTCCATGAGCACCTGAAACCATTAATTGCAAGGGCTAGAGAGGATTTCATGCTGTTCATTTTCATCACAGCCAACAAGGGTCTGAAAGAACGTACTGCTTCTGGCCCGTAATGTACAAGGCTGCAACTTAAGTATTTTGCAGAAAACACATTTGCTTTTCTTTCCCTTCTCACTTGCCCTTCCCCAACTGAATAGAACTTTTGCATCTAATACATTATTTGTACTGTTGTGACGTTTACTGAATGCTATCCTAAATGAAGTTTCACTCATAGGAACCTAGCCAAGGTGCGTATTGCTGACTTTTTTTCCTTTCAATTTATTCTAGGGTTATCATAGACCAAATCACTACATTGCTACACAAGGTAAGTTTATCACCCTTTCCTTCTGGTTACGTGAGGCTAAGAGGTTTTGGTACTTGGAGTGCAGCTTATTCTCTCTGACATGCATTCTTGCCACAGAGTAGATATCCAGAGTAGAGTCAACTCAAGCACTTAGGCAGAAGCAAGGAAACTGAATTATTACTGAATTTTCAGGTATTTCAAGTAAGCAGTCCTTTACCTTTGTGTTAAAACAAGTTTGAGTAAAAAAGCAAAATGCATGCTTTTTCAAAGAAGTTAGTCAGCATTATGTTACTCATGAGAAAAGAAACGAGTCATGGTAGAAATGTTTTGTACCTCCTCAGAGACACAACAGTGCCATGAAAATGTATGTTCTCTTAACTGTTCAATGATAACTAGGCTTCAGGTCCTTAAAATACAAAACTCTTCAACTAGCAAGTTTTGGTAGAGTACCAAAAGACATTTAAACACTGGCAGGAGTATTCAACACAGGGTTTTACAGAGACAGTTTTACAGGCCGTCATTTAAAAGCTTGCTCGAGAAAAGGAGCCTGTTCTTTTATCAACACACAAATTAATTTTCAATTTGTACTTGTCTTCAAAGACATAATTTGCGCATTCTGATGCAGTCCTTATTTATTTTTTTGGTCAAGTTCAGAGCTGGAACAAATGGGAAGAATGAGTCTTCTGTGACTACTTAGTCACAATATTGAACAATATGCCAATCTCCTGCCTATGCTTGGATAGCGTGTGTGAAAATTTGATTGCTCCTCCACTGCTTGGAGGGAATCTTTTTTGTAATAGGTAGTCTGTGACAGAGCTTCCTGCATTTGCCCATGGATCTGAAAAAACTGAGCTCCACCCACAGATGTTGTTTCTACCTTTTAGGGGACCCAGCTAGGTATAGCTCAGAATAATCTTAACGTATGTTGGATTTAGAGGTCACACACTTTTTAAAGATTTTTTATCAAAGCAAATAAATTGTTGGCCATGTCAAATAAGGGATATTGCTGTGATTTGTTTCTTAAATATCCCAGAGCCTGCTGCCTTCAGTCCACACTTAAACCAGTGAGAGGTTTTGTATCTCTGCCTTGCTGTACCTCAGCCCTCCACAGTCTCAAATGCAGTGCTGCTTTGTGTCACGTGACAGTGGGGCAGGACACAGCTGTTATTTCCAGAACCACTCAACTAGCATCAATATTACAATTTTAGACCAGAGTTTTACGCTTTCAGAATTTGTGATCTTAGAATAGGAGCCATGTCAATGTGCTTCCTCTTTCCACTTCTGCCCACCCACCACGTTCCTTAGTCCACAGTCGATACAGACAAACCAGTTTTGTGGTTTCAGCCAGATAGGAAGACAGGAACAAAAATGTGGCATTTGATTTACTCCTTTTGGACTTTTACACCCTCCTCTTCCAAGAAGAAATGGTTTGTTCCATTTAACCTTTACCTAATGGCGTTGTTATTTTTCACCTTTAGCTGAAACCTAAAATAAAAAGATAAACAGTTGGCCTTTAATTTGCAGTTTGCAATAAGTTTTCATCAGGAAGTTCACCAGAAGGTCTCCCAGACATCTTTCTCATAGGTCCCCATCTGAAGCAAGTTTAAATACTGTTTTATCACAATGTTTATCATAATTTTTATCACAATCATCATAATATTTGAAGAGCAAATACCAAGCTTGAAGTTTTGTACTTTCAGGTCTTAAAATCAAGTTTGTAATTATGTATGAATAATGTGCTGAAGGTCTGTTTACCAGATCCACCAGCAAATCTCAACAGTTTCTTTGCCATGTTTTTTCTTCATATGGTGTCAAGAAGTACCTAGTCAAGAAAGAGAATAAGAGGAGTAGAAACGAATGTTCTTTGAAGATGTGAAGGGTATATGACTGTTTCAGCTGTCAATTTTGGGGGTGGGTCACATCAATGTCTTCTTTGTAGGTGCAGCTAAGTGCACATGGGGATGCCTAACCCCCTCCCTCCCATGGTGTAATGAGTAATAAACAGATTCTCTGAAGAATGTAAAATTAATTTTAAAATAGGCATACAATTTACAGCAAGCTCAAAATTATCTGGCTGTGATGTTTTTTGTGGTTTACGTCTTTAACATCTTACTTTTTAAGGCCAGTTGGAAAGCAGGTTCATACCTCTAGTTTGTGGGAATGAAGAATGCTGACCTCAAAAGTTCATGTGTTCTGTCTGTGGCCTGATGAAGAATCATGAGAAAGTTTCTTTTCCTTCCTCTATCTCAGCTTTCCCATCATCAGAATAGGGTTAAAAATACTCTTCTGCTTTTTATGGTTCCCTGCAACATCCAGTTGTTTAAAGACCAGTTAGTGTTTCAGTATCTCAGCTTCTTGACAAAGCGTACTTACAGTAAGATGCAGTCTCTGTCTTTTGCAAAGGTGATAAAGTAACTGGGAATAATCTCCAGAACTCCCGTAGAACTCTATATTAACTGTGAAAGAAACACATTTGTTTCATGTGTCAGACTATGCCTGCATGTGTTCCAGGCAAGTGGTCACAGCACCAAGCTTGCCAGGATTCAAGGAGCGTTTGGGCAACGCTCTCAGGCATATGGTGTGACTCTTGGGCTGGTGTGTGCAGGGCCAAGAGTTGGGCTGGATGATCTCTGTGGGTCCCAGGATATTCTATGAATCTATTTATGTCAGCCTTGCTAATAAGCATGTCATGTGCCACAGCTTGCACTGTGGCCAGCGATGTTCGTGCTCTGTTTTAGAACACACTTCCATCAGATATGTATGAACACATCAGCGCAGCACAACAGTTAAGCTGCATCTTTAATTCCCTTGATATCTACTTTTTATCAGTCTTTAAATAACTTTTCCCATTCTCCCTTTTCTCCTCCACAGCAGCTTTCACAGGTGCACGTGCCTATTGTTCTTTGAAGGAAAATATCATTATGTGAGTCAGTTTCAAATCTCTGAGGAGTTAGAATGATTGATATTTAATTTTCCTATGTTCTTAAGCTGCATTCAACATATCAAGTGTTAATGAGCAAATATAATTGTTTGAAGTGAAGAAGTGGCAAATTTAATCAGTTTGTAATAGACTACCAATCTGCTTTTAACAGAGCTGGGAGTTGCCTAATCACCTGTTTATTGAAGTGTAACTGTCTTCCATACTAACCAGAGTCTGACATGCAGACTGGTAGCTTTCCACCTTGGCATTCGTAGCATCCTGCTGCTACCTTGAATTAGGGGAGGAAATGTTTTTAAAAAAAATTCTTAATGGAGGCTTTCTCAAATAAAAATCAAAAATTATTTTACTTCAGCTTTTAAGAGTAATACATTCAGAGTGTGCAATTTCAATTACTAAATTAATATCAATTTTCCTTTATGTGATAAGTATAATGTGAGTGGTAGACTGAATTTACAGCTAATAAAGACTTTTGGTGATCTGCTGTAATTGGCATTAACAGATGGGATCTGCACCTGAGTCACCATGATTAAAAAGAATCCCTCGTCAAAAGCCAGCATATTGGGTCATGCAGAACCAGCAGGCTGGTGCAATTTAAAACTCGTTATTTTGCTTTCTGTATCCCTTGTTCCCATGGATATAATTCTTCTTTTTACAGGAGAATATCGAGCTCTTGTATGATCTGTTCAATTTACTGGCAGCTAAGGGTTATTTTTTTGCAGGAGTTAGGTAATCAATGATTTTTAACCTGGTCCTTCTGTGAGAGCATTAGGTCGAATATCTGTACAGTGCTTACTCTCATACACAGTGCTGGATGTTCTGACTTTTGTATGACTTCTCATCTACCATGTCTCACCTTGATTATTGAGCAGGAAAAAATAATTCGGTTTGTATTTATTTGTTCTGTGTCTTCTAAAGCTCAGGTAGTTCACTGAGCTGTGTTGTAGCTTGTTTTAGCGAGTCTCTGTCAAGGGTTTTGGATGCTTCCTCCTCCACAGCACCAGCAGCCGTAAATGATGAGTGATAAATGAATGTTAACACAGTTCTACAGTATCACTCATGGCCCATTTCCACCAGGGCTGGTTTTCAAGCAGGTCAGTCATGTGTGAAACAGCAGATACTCACATGCAGGCTGCATGTCTTTATATATAAAGTGTGTTCTTTTGTGCATCTCGGACTTTTGAATACTCCCCACAGTTCAGATTGTCTCTGCTTGCTACAGCATGCAGAGCAGCCAGATCTGAGAAGTTTTGTGGAAGTACTTCAGAGCATATCTTAATGACTGTAAAAAGTTACTCTTGAAAATAAAACAATTTTAGATACAATGGTGCAGTGTAGCTTTTCAACCTCCTTTTTTTCCTCTGTATCCAGTTGTAAAGCAGATGCAAAATTGCTTTCTGTATTGCTTATTATGGAGACAGACATCAAGTCAAGTTTCAGTCAGGAGGAGATTTTAGGTATAAGTTAAAAACTTTCGAAAATAAATATTTACAAGGAAAATGTTTACAGTCTTCACTACCAACAGCATAAACTTGCCACTCTAATAACCCCTTTCATATTCCTTCTCTTTTCTGCAAAATACTTGTCTTTCTTCCACACGAAACTCTATGTGCTGTGTGAACATTTTAATAAGGGTTTTCAGAAACAAAAACACATTTTCTTTCAAACTGAAACTTGCCTTTTAGGCATCTGAAGCAGAAATAGTGCATTGAATAACAATACTCTTAACTTCCTTGGCATGTTTTTTTGTTTTTATGTCGCAAAAAGTTGTCACAACTACAGCAGTGTGGAAGCTCCACACTTATCTTTACAAAAAAAGTTTTGCTTCTGTGGTTTTAGCCTCCAGATGAATATTAATATTTGAAATTACTTCAGGGAGAATTGAATAACAGCAAGGCAAAATAGTTGTCCACAATTTTTCAGTTTTATAGATTCTGTCATTTTTTGCAGGATGTGGGACTGAAAAAGCCAGGTTGTTTTCCTGATATATATACAAAGTGATTGAATTGTATGTACCTGTATTAATCTTAAAGATTCAACTGTGTTTGATGCTGTTCTTTACTTCTTAATCTTCAAAACATTAAAAAAGTGGTTGAAGCCATCTGTCTTCAGTCAGAGAGATGAGCCCATTCTAAGCCCCCCCTTGAATAGACGAGGCTTTCTAGAGCTACGTTCACCTGTTTTGCAATGGTGGTGACAGATGCCAAAGAAGTTTCTTTTTGCCCCTACCCAAACACATACAGAAGTAATAGACTCCTTACATATGAAAGTGACATCTAAAGGTTCTGTCGTGAAGCCATATGGTAAATTCACCTTAGCTCACTTGCTACCGTTACCCACCAAAGACTCATGATAACAATTATGTTTGAGTATCTATTAAAAATTGGTACTTTTACTGGTTTTGAGGACAAAAAGAAACAGTGTGTACTAAAAAGTAGTAACCGTCAAAGTCAACGCTTTTTACAAGTTACCACTTTATGGTACGTGAGAATACCAGAGTCTCTCTCTGCCTTTTCATTTGTAATAGGAGGGTTTAGTGATAACTGTCAGAACAGCTGTCTTTCACCATTTTCATGATTTCTGTATTTTTCTGTCTTTGTCATAATCAGCTGTGTGGTAGTTTTGTTTGTGCAGGGAATGAGACACCCCATTCAGGTGGAAGGCTGTAAATGCAGAGCTAGCGTGGTTTTCTGATACAGAGTTGACTTAGGCTTTGTTGCTGTGTGTCCTTTCCCTGAATCTTTGCATACAGACCAAGTGAAACAGGAGCAGTGTTAGAAAACTGCTGATAGGTTCATTGCTAGGTGAAGGCATGTGCATTCTTCACAGGTGTGGCTCCATTTTGCATGGAATACATACCCACCTTTCATATGCCTTTGGAAATTCTCTGAAAGTACAAACAAGCTGTAGATATTGTAGAAATAATTATTTAATACTTATTTGCCAATATAAATTCCTAAATCCCATGCAAACTGTTCTTTCACTTGCCTGTCAATGTGGCTTGTGAAACAAGTTTGAGAAAATGATGATTTTTCTGTAGTCCATTGTCAAAGCCACAGAGGAAGAAAAAGCAATTCTTCCTATCCTCTTCCCCACACAGATTGAGCTGCAGTAAATCAGACATAAAGGACTTCAGAGCATATATAGATCTCTGTCTCAGAGACAAGACCTTGGTTTGATTTCTGTGTTGTGAAAATCAGACTAGAAAAGTTACAACAGATCTTTGCATATCAGAATAAAGAAGTAAGAGAAATGAGAATCTGCTGTAAATAATTAGAGGGAAATAAGGCAAAAGGAAACGTTTCAAGGTTGTAATGTAGAAGATAGAAGATTGTGTGAAAAGTGATATATTGGTCTTTAAAAAATGTGACTGTAAAATATATTCTGCAAACAAGGAAGTTATCCTTTTTCTGAAACTCAAAAGCTGAGCACACTGTCCTCGTGAACCAAACACTTTCAGAAAAGAACATTTTAAAGGTGACCATCTATTAATGTTGCTCAGACTCCTAATTGCCTCTGTTATGCACTAGAATCCATTTTTTGTCCAAGGAAGATGTATACAGCATCAGCCTTAAAAATTCACCTGCATGTCTGTATTTTAGGGAAAGGCAAATTATGAAAAGCTGATGTGTGATGAGAAGTTTTCCATCTTCGACAAAGAATCAGTCATAAATTGGGCTTGATGGGGAGGGTACCTAGCACCCTTGACAGAGTACTGTTAACACACCTGTTAATCAGTGAAGCCTAATGCTAAAGCAGAAAAGAATCAGAGAAATGCAGTTTGGCAGAAAAATCACATAGTCAAAGCATTTTTTTTTTCTGTGAAGTTTATTTACCAGATGGTCTTCAGCAGTCTGGAGGAAGAAGGCTTTTGGTCTCCTCATCTGCTAGATTAAAAAAAAAAAGTGTAGCAAATTTACAAAACAGAATGTATTTCAGAAATTAATGCATCAAGAAACAAATAAGGCTGGGGTTTTTGGGGGTTTTGAGGGTGTTGGTTGTTTTGGGTTTTTTCTTTTTTTTGGGGGGGGGTGGAGGTTGGATTTTTTGTCCTGTTTTTTGTTTTTTGTCTTGTGACCATATCCAAATCTTTGAAATCTTTCATCTTTTCTCTCTTATATATCCTTTGGTGGCAACTGAAATCTCTATATTGCTATGGCCACCAATGCACATGACAGTCCAGGTGATTTTGAAGCACTGCCTTTGAAAACAAGAAAAGATACAGGCTTATTGGATTAATTTCTTTCCCTGTCCATCTGTATTCTTCCATGCTGTTGCATATTCAGATGTGGACTGTGGAGATTCCCTCTGCTGCTTCTAAATCTCATTCTGTTGCAAGCATGCTCATGTATTATGTCTATACTAAGCACAAATACACTTGGCATGTTAGAATGGCATTCCTTGTTTACAGTGTATAGCAAATACTGCAGTCTCCCATAAAATATAATGAAAAAACAGAATTCAAATGTTAGCATTGCCCTTTCCTACTCAGCGTGGTGAAAATAACCAGGTGGTCCCCAAAAACAGCAACAAATAATAGTGCTGAATTTTCTGGTATGCAGATTTGATTTTTAACCATAATTATCTTGACATTAAAAGGGAAAATATCCAATACGCATTTGTTTTTAATGACATTTGTACATATCCTGATCTGACTAATAGTTGTTTGATTCTGACCATTTCTGTGAGGAAGAAATAAATGTACCAATGTTCTCTACCCTTAAATATAAAAATACATTGTGAGTGATACATCTCACTCATGAGATACTTATCAGGACAATAAACTATGACAGAGGTTTTTTCTAGCATTTTTACTTATACTTTAATGTAGACTAAATTATCTTGTTTGTTCATCTAGGAAAAGTGTTCATGTTAATGCACTTAAACTCCCAGTACAAGTTTAAAAAATACAGCATCTGAATATCTTACTCACATGCATGAGCAACATTCCTTCACAATAAGGTCCTTGGGGAAAAATAAAAGAAACAAGTAGCCAAAATGAACTCGTATTTTTGAGCTAGAGAATAGTGATGATTTTATTACATCCTGATGCTTATGATTGACTCAACATGGAAATAGAAAGTAGAAATGCAAAAGACTAATTAGGTTCTTTTGTCCATTCCCTAAGGAACCTTCTACTGAAGGGGATAAAATGATCTTAAACTTCTCATCCATCATCAAAATTGATTCTGCATTACAAGTTGATATGAAGAATCCAGTCCAACAAGTCAATTACTTATGATTTTTGTTTTGGAAATGTTAGATGCAGCGTGTTTTTTACAAAAAAAAAAAAAAATCTGTATGTGTTACGTCTTTCCAAGCTCAGATGAGCTATTTAGAATGAGTGATTAATAGGTATTCATATTTCCATGATGCAAATTATGCTTATTGAGAAGAATGCACAAATTAGGAACAAAAACAGCCTTCTTAGTGAAAAACACTGATTCAGCAACTGAAACTTTCTGTTGGACTGCTTTCACAAAGACAGCTCAGGTTTGAACCATGGTCTGAAGCCTCCTGGAATAGCCCTTCAGTCAGAGCTGTGACCCCAGGCAGAGAGCCAGTACCTCTTGTTGCTGTTCCACCTGAATGTGTTCGTACCTGTATCTCAGATTCCCAGATGAGTCCCTTATCATTCTTCCGACATGCTTGACTGTAATTAAACAATTCAAATATCTGTAGTACATAGAGAGAAAGAAGGTCCATGTATGAGTGGGACCTACTTCTCTATAGCCAGTACACTCCACCAGAAAATACATCAAGGCCTCTAGTTACAATTCCATTATTCAAAGCTTTCCTGTTTCATAGAAGAACAAACTGAAGCACACTTTCAGCAAGCCACTGTCTAGCAGTGCTGTCTTAAAAGCTGTGAGGTAAAGATTCAAGGCTCTGGCGTTATTCAGGTATCCCACATAACTCTCAGTAGGGAATTCCGAACCCCTCGGAGTGCTACATGTAATTCAGAATTTGGAAGATACTGGATTTACCCAGTCTGAGAAAATGTTTATGAGAGGAACAGACCATTTAATATCTCTGCTGTCAGGCAAGCAAATTATATGAAAGAAAGAGTTTTTCAGTTATACTAGATGAACTACATTAAATTAAAATGACACTGTTTTGATGGTTTGTTGGGTTTTTTTTTAGTTTCCTGCAGTTAAGATCAGAAAAAGCAGCTCTCTTAAGTGCCATAAGGGTGCATACATGGACAGTAGTACTATGTACACTGCTTTTATTCCATTCAGCTTTGTCTTATCTCAGGCTAACTTTAAATCTGGACAATTTCTATTGCTGCCAGTTCCTCTGTTACTAGCCTGCAGTACTTCTGTGAGTAGTCAAAAGGTGTTGTGGAAATGTGCTATTTATTCTTTAGGAAACCGTATGACATTTTCATTTTATTTTGTTCAAATAGAACAAACTGAGCTAGTATTGGAAATCTAGCTGTGGAGAAATGTCAATCAATAAGTGTGTAACACTTTATTAGATGGAAACTTAGCTGGCAGCATTAGCTGTAGTGGTATAAAAATGTCTTAAATAGCACCTGTCAAGAGTGCACAAGTAAAGTGTGGTCACGGACTTTAAAATAAGTGCAGCAATGACTTGATTCTGAAAATGGTGGAAATACTAACATGGAGCAGGAACGGGTAAGATTATTCAGGAATGGTAGAAGCTGTCATGTTGTGGTTGCTGTATATTGTACCAAGACTGTTGAGTTCATTCAAACCCTACCTTGCTTCTGTTGCCTTTCAAGGCATATTTGGCTTCTTATGACTGTGAGGGGCATGAGCACCTTTTGTGTATTCATGTAAATTTTGTATGTAATGCACATGTAATGCTACAGTGGCACTCCAGTCCCAAACTGGCATTTCTAGATGGCACCATAATGCAGACAAAATAATGCATTGACATGGGCACTGTTCCAGCCCGGTTAGATCTGTGTCAATAAAGAAAAGAAAATGCCATATGATATTCCAGAGAATAAATACCACATTCCTCCATCTGACTAGCCAGAGAATTGCTGCAGAATAGGATCAGAGGAAGTGCCAGCAAGAGAAATGATCCAGCTCTAGCGAACAGTAGATGTGTATATGAATATACATACACTTAGAAAATATGCATTTTCAAGCTGATTATCTAGTTTTATGAAATGAGCAATTTTAAAGGAAAAAAAATCTCTGGAGTAATCAGTTTTGTCATTGCTCAAAGGATAATATTTTTAGGTATCTCTTTATTAAACTGGGAATTCAGAATGGAGGGATTTTTTTATTTTAGCTATCTGTGAAACACTTGCATTATTTCATAAAACAATGAGACTCTAGCTCCCCACTACTGTACATTGTAGATAGCAATGTTTTTATTTTCTTTTTATTTTTGAAAAGACGGAGAATTTACAGGTCAATCTTCTCCTATTCTTTCTCCTGTAAGAGGTCTAGTGCTGACTCCTTAAATATAGGAGTAGGTGGTATAGAAAGCCAGCCAAAGCACTGGTCAGTCTCGTGGGAGCTATACATAAAATTTCCACATGCTCCTCAGTCACTTAGTAATCTAAGCCTTGTTGAAAGCTAATGGGACTTGAAAGCACTTTGAACATTTCACTTTGTGAAAGCCAATTTTCACATACAGCAGTGTGCAGGCAGCAGGGCTGGCTGACTGGCTAGCTCGAAGCAGGTAGGATTCAGTTTGAGCTTGAAAATCAGCCAATTACTATTCACTGTGCTGTCCCTTGGCTGGTAATGAGAGAAAGCTGTGTTTTTCCAGAGCAAAAGATACAGTAGAAAGCCTGTATGTTGCCAGTAGCTGCACTGGGCAGGATTTGTCCCAATAAAGCGTTTCAGCTTGTTTTATAAGCAGCATTTTCCGGAAATGTCAAGCTAACAGGATTCAGTCAGATCTGTTTCTTATTGACAATCCATCTAAGTAAGGAAATAATGAAAAGCACGTTTTAAATCCATATCTCAGTCCTGATTAACCCACTTGAGTATAGCTGAGGTGACTTACTGTGGAGCTGCATACTGGTTTTTTGGGGGCAGGCATTATAAGGTGGTATTGTTGCAAAAGGCCAAAAGAAGAAATGGCAGACTGGCTGCAACTCAGATATATCTGATATACATGGTATGTTCTGAAGCCTGGGTTAAAACTGGTGTTAGGAGAAAACTAACAGTTTTATTTGCTTGTGAATTAAGTTCTAGTAGAATTTTTGCTTACAAAATGATATCTTCTCTCAGCTGACTATGAGTTCATTACTGCCTCTGCAAGCAATTGGCTCCTCTCTGTGCAATCTCTGAATCTACTACAATGGAAGAATTGTTAAAATAAGGTCTAAGACTGGGGCAGAGGATTTTTCCATACCTCACATGAGAGTAGCCATAGCCTCAGGCATCCTTGCTGGTCTAACATACCTATAGGGAACCAGCCTCGTTGGTAAGCCATCCACAACTTTGTTTATTTATATTTTTTCCAAGGCAAGAGACATTTGTAGGAAGAGTTTATCAGGAGATCCGGCATAGCTGTATAATTACAATATATCCCTGCTGAAGATTATGTAATAATTAATACTTGTAAGGCTAAAGTTAGAAAGTGCTTTTCAAATGTCATCACACTCAACATTGGAATTGAATACGAATTCAAATGACATAAAGGGATAAAAGCAATAACATGTTTTTTCAGCTCATTACAGGGGTTTTATTTATTTCATTGAGATTCTTTAGTGCATGAAATGTGTAAGACAGCTAGAAACTAGCAATTAATAAATAACACCGAAGCATTAGTGGCTAAGTTTTGCCAGTACAAATGTCTGTTGCTTTTTAGTGTGCTAATTGTTACAGTGACAGGCCTGGAGGAGACTTCAGTAAAAGTGAACGGGTGGATGGCACTGGAGTACCTTTTACCCTCAATGCTGTTTTAGTTTCTGGAACAGAAATGGGAGGATTTTATCAAAGCATTTAGAAGACTTCCAGGTTATGCGACCTGATTCTCTTTCATCATTATTTTATTGAGGCCTAAAAACACAAAAGACTGATCTGTATGCATTTTGATAGCTCGTGGTGAGCAGCAGGTCCATATCGTATAGTGATATCTTGACTACAGCTTTATCTCAGATACCAAAATTGTTCATGTAATAGGAACCCGCATACTGTGCCTATGAAAGTGCTCTTGTGTAAACCTTTAAAGTTAATTTAAGTGTATATGTTACAGTAGAAAACAAATGTCTAAACCTATTTTGAGAGAGAAAAGAGTGTGTAATCTTCGCTGGAGTTTTTCAAGTTTTTATAGCAGAGTTTTGTTCTGGACTTCACGGAGGCATTAAATCCTTAAGAGCTCCTGGAAGCATGAGTGAAAGTTCAATGCATGCTACCATAACTATTGAACAAGCATATGATGAAGACTGCTCCTGACAAATCAGATTATTAGCAATTGAGCAGATCTTCAAAATACTTTCCATTCAGAAACCAGCTCATTTGGGAAGGTGAAGATGATTCAGCAACAGCTGTACTGCTGTGTGGACTTGGAATTATAAAAAAATACTGAACCAGCAGTTTATCTTGCAAGTTGGCTAAGTCAGCACAACTGGGATCTGTACCTTTTCTTTGTAGTAAGCTGACTATTTTAGATAGAAAGATGAAGACAGGTTACCTTCTGAAAAAGCAGAATTCAATCCTTAGCCTACACCTGGTCACCTAAGGAGGTGTCCAGATTTGCAGAGCTGCTGACCAGTGATAAGCTTCCCACGAGGTAATTGGGAGACTAACAGAACTGAACAGTCATGAAAACTTGGTCACATAATGATGCACCTGCAAATTCCTGTTGGTAAAATCTTGGGCACATTGCCTTAGTGAGTAGGGAAAAAATGTATTCCAGGTATGGGAGATGTTCCCTTGCCTGCAGTCAGTGACATTTATAGTGTAAAGTGACAATTAGCTGCAGTTTATTACACACCTTTTTCTGCAGAGGTATTTACCTCCAAATTCTAGCATGTTTAAAAGAGCAAATAACATATTCTTATGGATTATCAGATCTCTGGACTGGCACTGCAAATTTGAAATTTTGCTTCCTCCTGTTAAATAAATTATCCTACCAAGAGCTACATCTGTCCCAAAAGGTTTATTAGGAATACAAGAGTTCTTTAACTTTTTAATCTGCTAGCTTGTAGTCTCCTCTCCCAATATTTTATTCCCCTCTAGTTGTACGCTTTTGAGCATATTTTAGACAATTTCTGCTACATAATAGGTTTGGGGGTTTTTGACCCTGTAGTTGCAAAGGGAATCTTTGCTTTTGGGCTTTTGTTGTTATTGTTGTTGCAGTGCAGCCATGTCTCTTAATAAGAAAACATTTACTGTGTCTCAGGTTCATTTTGAAGGGAACATACATAGTAAAAGAATGAGGGTTAAAATGAAGCTCCCTCTAAGTAGCATATTAGCTAAGTGTCTTTCAGTAGTCAAGCTGTAGGCAGTCACAGCAGCAAGCAGCAGGTTTTGCTTCAGTAAAAAGCAGTTATCACTGCTACCAGAAACCACAATAACCAGTAGGTGAAGGGACCATTTTATAATCACCTCCTCATGCAGCGTGGTTGCATCTACTCACTGTAAGGGGTATTTTTACTCCCTTTTCAAGATGGAATTTAACTGCTGCAGGTATAAGTCTGGCATCTTGTCAGTCCCCTGCCTCTATCAGCTCATATTTATGGCTCCCACTGCCCATGCACTGTCCCTGGGGAGCCTTTGGAGCTTAAGGGTATCTGTTCATTTTCTGCACATTTCTAGCTTTAATATCTATCACTGAACTTGGTCTCAGGTGGACCAAATGTTAGCTTGTGGATTTGACATTCTATGCTAGAAAAATATTTTAGAAGCTATTTGTTCCTTGTCTAAACTGCTTGCTTTTCTAGAAATTGAAAAATGACCCATACATGTAAAAGTCCTGTGTAAGTGCTATGTATGCTTCAGGATTCAGGCTTTACTTATTTCTTTGTGTGCTTCCTTCTTGTGTTCTGGGCTAGTTCATCACATTCAAATTGATCACATGCCTGAGTAGCAATACCAGTTGTTAGAAGTGGGTCTCACAACAGCAAGCAGAAACAGAGGCGCTAGAAAACTCTGGTTACAAAAGCAGCTTTAAAGAGTCTAAATCATTCTTAAAAGCTGTGTGATGTTCCATTTCCTGATATGTTTTTGTTCCCAGAGCAACAACTAACTACTGCTGGTAATAGAACCAATGGTTGTAATATATACAAACCAATCATTTCTGTTGAGTTTTTTCAATAATGCATTTAATTAGCTAGGGATTTGGAGGGTTGATTTCTTTTTCTTACTTTCCTTTGCTTTTCATCTTCTGGTTGTAGTATGTTGCTGATCTCTTTTCTTTCGCAGCAGAGATCTTTGATACCAAGTACTGTATTGTGGAGCTAATGGGGTGCACCGCAGGCTTTCTGTCGGCTAGCACAGTACCTTCTCTTAGACCTTCTCCTCCTGCAAGGGGGCAACTGCTGAGAATAACCTTTCTGCCTATTGTGCACACATCTGTTAAGCTGATGCTTAGAACAATTACAGGCTCTTTCTCCTCCTGCCACGAGTCTCCGGAATCAAATTGTTCAGTTCTTCAGGACAATAAATCCCACAACCCTACCTAGCCTCTAATGCTTTTCAATTCTCTCTGGAGACAAGTAATAATTTATTCATATGTCAGAAACTATTTTTTCAAATGTCAATAAGAAAAGAAAAGTGAGGTATAGAAGAATTACTTTTTGAGACTTTAAGGTAGATTTTGGGGTGGGTTTTTTTCTTTTGGTGTCCTGAACATGAAAGAAGTTTGTAGGCTACATGTAAGATTTGTAGTGGCAAAGTAAGAAAACGTGAGAATATGAAAGGAGAGCAGGATATCCTGTCAAGCACTTTTAATTATGATTGTGTTACTTGATAGTAAGATTGAGAAGAGCATACTCTGCACTGCAGAATTCAACATTTCTTCTAGAAGTACACTTGGAATCCAGCTTGAAAGACTTGTCATAGCTCAGCTCTTTCTCTGGCTTGCAGAAAACCATTACTTTTCCTAAAGATTTTTTTTTCTTATAATTTATTATCTTTTTTTCTTTATGGAGAATGAAAAATTCAAAATCTACAGGAATAAATTAGTGTTTAGGATCTCTTCCCAGTTGTAATTCGTGATTTCTGGATTTGAAATGCAGGAATCTTTAAATCACAACACAAATTATGCAGTCTGTAGGGAAAAAAGAGATCAGGATTAAATTGTTTCAGGTTATCCCAGAGCTGTCAAAAAGAAATGACTATTACAATGTAGGGCCCAACTGTCTTGTACCTCGAGTGAATCTGTGGGAAAGAAAACTGAATTAAAACATAAAGAAACTTGCTACATCACCCCACAGTTTCTCAAAGATTTTGGCTTCTTGCAAGGGGACCTGTGTAGACAGAAGATCTTTTTTACCTTTCCTGCAGCATTACCAAAAATATACTCAGATTAAATTTAATTGAAACATCGCACAGTCCTATGACGACAGAATGCAGTGGAGCCATCTAGATTTTCTCCAGGATTCTTGAACAACAATGTTGTTATCTTTTTGTCCTTGATCAAACGTAATGTTAATGACGTGTCATGAACTTGCAGGTTTTTTCCAGGACACTAGTCTGTGGAAAACCACCTTCCCTAATCCTCCTTTTAGCTATGTTCCTTGAAAGATAATAGAAGTAGTAATTTACCTGAATATTTGTTTCAGATTTGACAGGAAGGAAGAAGTTATACAGAGATTTTCCTACAGTGAGTGGAATACTCTGCTTCCATATATTGCTAGGAGAGCCTGGCACAAAACCTTTCCGGTACTGTCATGACTTTAGTTGCCAGAGAAAGCTACATTGAATCCTAGAATATTAAAACACAAGCAAGCTAAACTTTCACTATAATATAAACTAATTATATTACTGTGACATTCAAAATTGCACTTGGACCATGAATGCATTACATATCCAGGACACTTAGGTAGAAGTAAAATACTTGTGTAAATTTCCATATGATGGAGAGTAATTAAATTGTTGTAATTCAGAACGAAATCTCACAAAAGTATCACCTGTTCTGTGCTGTTAATTAAAATAAGAAAACAAAGGTGTTCAGTTTTGCAGCCATAACATCAACTTGAATTTAGTAATTTCAGAAACTGTAGGTTTAGATTCCACTGTTAATTCTACTCTTAAGACCTTCTGACATTTTTCGTGTTCTAACAGTCATAACTTCCTGTTGTTTTAAATGGCTTTTTCTCCTGTTACATGAACGACGAAAGCAATTCAAGGAAATCTATAAGGAAACCAAAACTATAAGGAAACCTATGAAACTCAAAATATATGCATCATTTTTAAAGACAGATAAAATAAGGGGGAAAATGCATAGGGTTTTTTTAAATGATCTGTGCAAATTATGAGTGGAAAAATTATAACTTTGAATTGCTGTAAATAAATACAATTTTTTAAAAATTCAAGAGTTTTAGTCTATTACCTTTTTCTTAAATTTCAGGTCTAAGTTACCTCATAACTCTGAGGTTATTTGCCTAGTGAGTCGGGTTTGGCTTGCCTATAATATCATAGAGTCACAAAGTCACAGAATGGTTTGGGATGAAAGGGATCTTCACATATTGTCTGGGCCAAGCCCTGTGCCGTGATAATATAGTAGTAATACATTACTGCATTTTCCAGTAAATACGTGATTTCAGAGTGAAGATTTTATTTTCAGAGGGAGCTCAAAGTACACAACATGAGTGCCAAACTGCCCAGATCTGTCAGTGTATGGTTTGGTAATGCTTGAAGAGTGTTGGCTTCTTTACTAGAGGAACATTTAGGCCAATACATTATCCATTTGTTCTCCAATTAGCTGATTTAACTCACTCCTCTGAATAAGCCCCTAATTGTTTACTGCAGTGTGACAGTTCAGTAATGGATTCAGTATGGATGTTAAGCTTATAGTTTATATTGTTTACTCTTATTGGCTCAATGATTTTAAAGCACTGGTTTAAAATTGGGGTGGCACACCGAGCACCACGAGTAAGACACAAACAGACAGGACCAGGTGCACACAAAGAGATGTGTTTTTCCTCAACATTTTACATTTCCTGTGAGCTGGTACCCAGCTTCAGCACAGTGCTGGAGGAAGCCCTGTGTGTTCATGAACAGAAGCACACAGCTTGCTGGGGAAAGCACTGCAGAGGACGCGCTGCCGCAGCACCTCAGGTTTCTTTGCCACTTTCCCCACTGTTTTGCAAAGTGATACGCTGAAGCAAAAAAACTGTAACTTCTGTCTCACTTCAGGAGCTACAGTTTAGGAGCTGGGCTAATTTGATGGATAGTGTATACTAAGAAAAATATTAGAAACCAGGAAAGGCCACATAGTCCATTGAGGATCATTTCATTCCAAATACACCTTCCCTAGGTTATCATCCAATTGCTAAAAGAAAGAGTGATGTTATCCATTTTTTTAAATTCCACTTCTGGGTATTATGGAGATAAATACCTAAGTGCTGGAGAACTAACTTTCTTTCAGAACACTATTTCAGGAGAAGAATACTTAAATGCAAAGAGGTAGGATGACAGAAAAGAAATTGACCGCCCCTAAATGAAAAATATGATGATAGTGGTATGAATGTATGTGTACAGTCACGGTTTCACAATGTTCCCCAGAGACAAGCTTCCAATCATGAGACTTTCAGAAAGTAACCTTTCATTTGATTTATTGTTTCAGGACCAATGCAGGAGACAATATATGACTTCTGGAGAATGGTATGGCATGAAAATACAGCCAGCATAATCATGGTTACTAATCTCGTAGAAGTGGGAAGGGTAAGTGATTTTTCTACTTAAAAAGATGAAAGACATCCAAGGTGTTTGCTTTTCAAAATTAAATAACAGACCAACAAGGTGCTTACATACTAAGTATAGCACATAAAATATGTATGACTGCCTGTGCTGAGAGGTTCATTATCAATTATTTTTAAACATGCCTTGGATGCTTGGCTTTGATAACATTAACACAATGAAAAAGTAACTGATAAAGCTGCATTCTGTACAGTACAGTCTGCAAAGACTGACAAAGAGGGGAGGTGTCATATCTTTGTACCTATCTCAGATATACCATTTCTCTTAAGAAAATCAGTAAATTTGTTGCAGAATAAGGTATGGAATTGTGTCTTTATTTTTTTTAAGGGAGGCTAAGGGGGAGTCATTCTGAAACAGATGTCTGAGAAAAGTAGTTAAACTATGAAATTGCTTCTTGGTATATACTTGTTTAAATTGATCTGGTTTGTTTGGGTTTTCCTTCCTGTAAGCCTTCTGGACTAAAACAGAAGAAGTTAATTTTACACATTCGTGCGCTGTTCGTTGATCAGGAGGTTATGTTCAGGAGCTGGATAGTAAAGGAAGCTTGAGTTACCTGATCGATACTGTGTACTTCTCTTTCTTTGCTTGGTAACTTCTAAAGTAAGCCTCCTACTCTAGTCTTTATGGCTAATTTTGTTTTCTGCAAGTATTGAATGGAACCTTTTTCTTTGTTTCTCACAGCTGTCAATAAGTGAGTCTTTTCATTTACTGCTTTGTGTATGCAGTGCTGTCTTAGTACTCATCTGGGACGGTTTTTTCAAGAAAATTTGCTTGGGAATTTGGCATATAGCTTTCATTTGGTATGAAAAAAACCCCCACTGCTTTTATGGGAACTCCTGCAATTATTGTAAATCGAAGTGTTGAAATAAGAAGTGCACACACCTCGGTTTGAGCAGCACTGTTTTAAGAGATGTTTTTAATTTCACACCAGTGGAGTGTCTGGTGCCCCCTCTGCCCTGTGGCATTTGCATTAGGAGAGTGCTGTTTATGTGGTGTGAGTTGAAGTCCTTTTTAGCAAGTCCAGTTTTACAATCTCAGTTTATTTTTCCATATGTCCTTTGTGAACTGATAATATAAACCCTAACATTTAGATATCTGTGTGCTCAAGCCGGCTAACAGATCAGGTGCCAGTATTATGTTTAGATATAAAAAAGATGGGGATTGTGACTGCAATTAACACCTGCTGCAGGAACACATGTACGACTAATTGCAGAGACAAAGAGAGATCATGGAGGCCGCTTTAAAAATGCAGTCCCTTGAGTGAGGAAGAAGGTAGAAATAGCTGGATGGTCACATATCAATTCAAAACTGATGGATTTGTAAGAACAGGAAGCTCTCCAGCAAACCACTTTGTTAAAGCTTTATAAACATTCATAAGTGCCCAAGCAAACAACTTAAAAAGGGATGTTTTCAGGGTGTGAATAAACAAGCCTGATAGCAAAAACAGCATTCTGCATGAAACCACATACTGTTTTCCCAAAGTCAGTATTTGGAAGCGCCAATTAGAGTGAACTGTCGGATGTCAGCAAGGGAGACACCAGTCTTGGTGCCAGTGTTGGCAGCCTCCGCTCACGGCATTTAGGTGCACAGCGCATTCCCACAGCAGCAAGTAATGGTTTGTGCCACCGTGGAGATTTCTTCAGGGTGCAAGAGTCCTAGTGGGATACAGATCTGCAGCTTTGTTGTTTCTGGCAGTGGTAGAAATGACTTTGTTCTCACTTTCTCTGGAGGCCAGCATAGGTGAGATCAGAGAGCAGAAATTGAAAGGAGCTTTTAATGGAAATAAAATCATACGAGCCACAGAACAATGCAGTCACTCCTCCATTGGTGTTTTTGTGCCACTCCCAGAGCTGGAATCATCAGCAAGAAGGAGGCAAATTACAAACACACCATCTGTCCCGCAACCCCTAACACAAGCTCTGTGCCACCTTGAGTAGTAATGATTTTAATGGACCTTTTGGTAGCATTCCTGTAGGGCAAACTTTATGACCTTCCCAAACTTGAGGTTTTCTATTTCATTTGCTGTTACTGGTATAAGATTTATAGGGGTTTATTATTTTTCTTTTTTAACCATCTTGACCTATTAGTATTCCGAGGAGGAAAATTCTTTTGCATATTCAGGAAAGAAGAATTTTCAAAATTTAACATGTTTGCCACACATGTATGGCCTTCGTGAATTATTCATTGAGGGGGCGTATGTGTATTTGTTTACCAGGACTGGCTGGATAGTCATTAAATCAGTGCTAGGAACTTGCTTCTTGCCCTGGAGCATTATGCATCAGGACTGTTTTAATTGCTGCTGGAGGAATCACCATGAGGCTGTCCCTAATGCAGGCACCTGCTGCAAATGACTCAGTCCCCGCATTACCCTCCAGCAGGGTCCGGGTACATCTGCCAATATCTGTCATTATCTGAGGCACACTTGTCAGAACCACGCATCCCTCTAAGCTCTTGTGTGTTCCAGCAAGGGACCCTTGTCAGTGTTTCTGGCACCTGCAGACTGCTGTGCACCTGGTATTTAAATGGCACCGAAATGTGTTTTGATTGTTTTCTCTCTTTAATGAACCCACCTGAGGGACATTTAGCTCTTTATCTAGTAGCCTGTTACCCAGTCACTCACATTTACACTGCTTGTGTGGAAATTCAGAACTAGCTTGCGCTGTTGCACTAATCCATCTGCCAGAAGTCTTATCACAAAATCTGCGGGGCTCCCTAAGGAGACTTTTGTACTGATAATTTAAGCTAATGATTTCTAAACATATTTAGTCAGTTTTATGAAGACCTCATTAGAATGTGACTGTTTATTAAAAATCTAAATGAGGTCTCACAGTCATTTAGAGAAAGCATTGCTGTGTTGCCTGAATAGTTCTTTGATAAAGGATGATGAAGTGGTGCTTAGTTAAGGTTGGCCTAGGTTGACATAACAACTTTTACCAAAAAAACCCCTAAACAAATAAGCAGCCCTTGAAGTAACCTTGAAAAAAGGTCTCTGTCTTCTTCATGCTGGGATCAACAACTTTTCACTCACAATGAAGTTCACAAAAAGAAAATGGCAAATAATTAATGGTAATGATCCAAGAATCAGAATTTTCCAAGCCACGCACTGATGGATAAAAAGCATAAATGAGAATCAAGACTTATATAATTACATCAGTGTGACAACAAGCTGTTTCAAAGTAATGTGTCCTGGATTATATTAATGCAAGAGGCCTCTATTCCCATGCCTGTAAGTGGTAGAGCAACTGAAGATAGTAATGTAATTTCAGGAATCATCTTTACCTGAGAGATTTAGCATAATCTGGTGGATTATTCTGTAAGAAACAAAAATTTTTATCTGCCGGTGTGATGATGTTATGATCAGATGGGATGATCATAAAATAGACACAGAAGAACATCTTGCTTACTCCAAGAGACCACTCTGGAGGGCAAACTCCAAAAGACACAGAAAAGCAATTGGAGTGGGATCAAGGTGTTTATGTACTGGCCAAAGCCTCAGGTTGTTCTTGATTTGTTTCAGTGTTTGCACACATTGAAACATTTCTGCCTTCCTTGAAGAGGCATGGTGGGAAGATTTAGAATATATTCAATTGTGCCACCTAGCTGTCACCTCCATCTTTGTGCTTGGTGGGTTGGTACTAATACTTAGTTGGCAGAATCAAACTTGGCATGTCACATTATTTATCATTTTTCAGTAGTCACTTTCTCTCCCACTTGCTTTAGGCAGTAGAAATTTAGTAATAACTGGTTAAATAATGCTAAAATGCACTGGCAAAATTCAGTGGAGGTGGTTCTAAATAAATGCACTGCATGGACGTATGATTGTCTATCATGCTTTTAATATAACAAAGTATTCACAAACAAAATCACTGTAAATAATTATAAAAAATAAAACCTCACCCCAGGAGCATAGTAATTACAGTAATTAGAGTTTCTCAATTATTATCCGGAATTAGAAAACAGCCAGTGCTAATAGTGTTAATAAGCACACAACAGACCCTTTTTGTGAAAGGAAGCAAGGTTGACTACAACAGAATGGATGTGGCACAAAGGCGGATGAAGGTCAGCCGCGAGCTGGTAAATAGCCCCTATGCCTGCGCCCACAGCTTCGTGCTACCCAAACAGCCTCTCCCTGCCGTCTTATCCCTCAGGAGTGGTGTGCTTTCCTCATAGTCATTTCACACTCTTCCTAGGTGACATTTCCTCCCCAGGAGCCAGAAGGGCTGTATTTGCATAGGAGAAAAGAAAAAATACAGTCGTGGTTTAGCTTTTCCTCGGCTTATTTTCCTGGACCTGTGGTTGACATGTTATGTATGTGGCACTTCTCTGCAAAAATGGGGATGACTCCAATTTTTCATGCTTAAAAGAGTGTTGGGTTCCACATGACAGTGAGGAGATCCGTACGATGGTCTTCTTACAGACGTAGTATCTCCTTGATGCTGGCTTGCTAAAAAGCATTACTTGTTACAAGATAAATGGTGTCAGAAAAGGGTTGTTCTTCCTAGGAAAGCCTGTATGGGCACAGCCCTAAGCAGTCATACGTTCATGTCTTTGGGTTCTCAGGATGTGCGTCACTAGTCAGCATTCAAGAGACATTTCTTAAACAGATTCAAATATGTTTCTATAACAAATAAAACCCAAAAGTCTTTACAATGAACCAGATCTTCTTCAGATCAACCTGATCATAATTTGTGTTATTGACAGAGATTAGATATCCAAGAAAAACTGCTAAATAAAACTCTATGCAAAGGCTTCTTACTGGAAATAGATTAAAATAAAAAAAATCTTCATAGGAAATTTCAGCAACATAAAAACTGTGTGAAACTTCCAATGGACTTAGCACCTACGCTTGAAATGAAAATGGAATTTTTTATCACAAAGCTATTACGAAGTTTGTACTTACACATTTTACAAGTTTTGAGAATCTTCCATGCAGAAGTTCCTTCTAATAAACAAAGGTAAACTCAAATTGTGTTTAAGATTCAGATCACCCAATACTGTGATCTTGCAGAGGTGAAACAGAGACTCTTCAGCATGTCTCACAAACAGCACGTTTGTATTTAGTATTAATGGAAGAACACTCTGTCTAATTGAAACTGCCTCTAAATGTAATAAGCCAAATTACCTAACACTGGAATAATTCCGGATACTGGTGTTAATGCTCCTTAGGAGGTGTGCCAAAGAGTTTGTATGCATACTGGTGACTAAGGTTTTATTTTAACTTTTCTACTGAAAGAAAGAAACCACATTTTATAAATAAGAGGGGAAAGATTGTTATATGTATCCGTAACTTCCTCAGGGCAATTCTAGTCCCAAGTTCTTAAATATATAAATAGTGTTCTTCCGCATCCACAGAAAATTTTTTTTCCTAGTCATATTTATCCCCAAAAATGGGACTAGTGCTTACAATACATAAGCACAAGGTGTTATATTCTGTTGTTATGCTTTTGGTTTCGCTGTAATTCCAGTATCTCTTATTGGATAGAGGACAGCTTATACTTTTACAGAATATCAATGAGAAAAACAGAAAATCAATCAAACTTTAAAACTATTGTTAATCTTTCAAGTCAGTGAACCCTTCTAGTCATCAAAACAGATTTCATCTTTCTACATTTTTAACCAGAAACAACAAGTTTACATTATACATAGTAGGGGAGGAGCCCTTAGGGAAAAAATAGTTTGTCGTTCTTCAGGAAAGAGAAGGAACGACTCATTGCAATTGTTTAAAAAAGATGTGCCCAGGTTAGCAATGAAACAGAATATCAAGCTAGAAGGGGGCAGCGCTGTCCCATGTCACTCAGAGCAGACATGGGTTCAGCTCTCAGTGTTTTTTTGTAGTCTCATCTCCAGTAAAAGCTATGTTTCAAAGAATGTTAATCAACACAGATTAATATCTTAATGCATGCTTATCCAACTGAGATAATTCACTTCAAAAAATGAACCAAAGAGTTGTAAGGATACACAGATGCACTGACCCCTTTGTTGGACTAACTGAAGTGCCACCAAGGTGTAGGATGCAACTTTAGGTGCAGTTTGCCAAGAGAGAGGGCCTCAGGTTCTTAATTGAAATGTCGGGGCTGGCAAAATGGCTTCATAACTGCAAGTCTCCTCAGCTCAGCAGTCTCTTGAAATTCTCTCTCAGTCTCTCTGTGAAGGGAGAAGTATCCTGGAGGCACTGACACAGTTTCACTTTACCCAGGAGAGTAACACCTAGAGCTGTCTAACTTAACATCAGGTGATCAGCTTTTAGAGCCAGAAGGCAATCCCAAACTAGGTGGTGCCCTGTACCCAGCTAATGGCATGATTTTGCTTTCGGAATGGAAGCATGGTTCAGAGCACAGCCTGTGCTGCTCCGTGCAGGCACATCAGGTCCTTGGAACACAGGATCTGAGAAACAGGCCCACGATTTCACAGTTGTGTCAGGAATTCAGACAGGCTTTGAGGAGCTCCAGCTAATCCTGTAACCATCCTTCATCTTGGCATGGGACCACCCTTCGCATGTGTTCTGCACTCAGCCTTTCTTCCTTCAGGCCTGTAGTGAGGTGCACAAAATTGCCTAAACATAAGCAATGAAACAGACAATCCGTATTCCTCTGTTGGTATTAACAGTGGAGGCAGCGACGCTGGAACAGCTTTACCTTGGGTTGCCTTACCCTAAAGCAACTCTTCTAGACCAAATCTTCTTTATGGTCAGAGGAAGGCCACGCCATGGGTTTGGCCTGTCATCTTAATTTCATCTAACCCAGTCTGCCAGGTTGATGGCATGCTAACAGAATATCTGAGTCTTAAGAGCAAAGGGATCACACTCATTTTGTCAGGTGGAAAGCATTTGTTTACGGCTGCTGCTGGACATGTCCAGAAAGCCAGCTCTTTTGGGCAGAAGCTGAATGAGAGTGCACCCACCAGGCAACTTAGGTCTGCACTATTGGGGCAGCTTAGGGCAGCAGAAGGTGGAGAACTATGTCAGCTCTGAGTCATCCCTGGAAGAAGTTAGACTGAGCTAGTAAAATTCATGGAGACATCTCTCCCCACCATGGCAGCTGTGAACAACATAAAGACTTCTGGCTGACTTCACAGAGACCCATTCATCTGATGGTGCCAAATAGTATCTCAAATACTGTATTTCTCAATAGTCTTCCACACCTCTTTTAGAAAACTGTAGAATGAGGTATAAAACTAATAACAGACTTGCTCAAAAGCAAACAAAAGAAAATGAAAAAAAGGAAGAGTGGGTTTTATCTTCTGTCAAAGGTTGTTTTATAACATATAAAATGTTCTTATATTGTAACCCATTTTTTGTTTGAAAAGTATTTAAATAAAAATACTTTCAATTATTGGATGTTCTTTTACTTCAAGGCAGCCAAATAAAAGTATGTGTTATCTGAGCTACATCTGTAAAATCTGTTAAAAATTTTACCAGTGAGCATGGTTGGCTGTTTCATTTTATAGCCAAGAGGTTTCACTTCAAAATTTATGTCTGACTTACCGTCATTACTTAGTTCAGGATTAATTTTATATTAGAATGTATAATACTGCTCTTCACTAATGACAATCCATGTAGGGCATAGTCAGTTATATTACCCTCTTGTTAAGAATATTTCAGACTCAAAGGCAGTTGGAAACTTTGAATAATCAGTGTTATTTAAACTGTTCTGTGTGGACTACAAAGTGTATTTCACAGCCAACTCACATATTAAGTCTGTAATATTACTCCCATTCCAAAATTCTAGGTAAATGAATTACTGTCCTGACTTTCCTACTGCCTTTAGCTAGATGTGTCACATTGCCAAATGGCTAAATATACAGCTTCGGAAGTCACAATTTGTGTTCATTAGCCATCCACAGCCTACATTATTTGTTATATGTAGAGCTAGCAACAACAACTTTCCACCTTCGTTTTTAATTCTAAGTTTCACACATTAGACTATTTTACCAGGGGATGGAACTAGAGAGTGGAAGTAGATAATTCTCTTCTCCAAATTCCTAAAATTATTAGTAAAATAAACATGTTTGAAACAATTGGACAGTGTACCTTGGGATGAATAGATTAAACCAGAGCATTTTCATTATGTCTCTGGCAATCATCCTTTTATCTCATCTTGTGATGAACATCTGTATTTTTTGGCATGTTGGTAGGAAATAAATGTGGGGTGTATGTGAACAAACTCTCAATTATAATTCTGCTCAGATGAGATTTCAAAACTATGTTTTCTGCTTTGAGGATGATATTTACTGTTACGGTAACAACTCTGTGGAAAAAAAAAATCTAGTGCATGTAATAATCAGTTCTGGAATCATGTATCAATTATTTAGTTAAACCTTCTGTTAGTAAGGCTTTTTTTGTAAAACACATACCAAATGTTTATAAAATGGAAAAGAGATTCGTCAAGTTTTGGTAGCTAAAGCTGTGCTAAAAAGAAAAAATGAACATATGCTACCAGCAGTGTTTCTCATATTTAATGAGTAAAACCATATTCTATTTTGTTGCAATTGTCTTTCCTTGTACAAATAAAGGCCCTGATCCAATAAACATTTATAAATGTGATTTTGATTTACATTAGTTAATCTACTTCTGTCTTTAAGACACCTTTGCATTTATTTGGGTGGTCCTAGAGGGGATGGGAGATGGACCTTTAAGCATTTACTTGACTTTTGGTTCACCAGGAGTCCATGGAGTTCTCAGGTCCAGAGCTCAGCACGTACAGAGCATTGCAGAACAAGAGCCAGAAGTAGGGGAAAAGCCTGAAAGCCTGCATTAAAATAAAGTTGGGTTTGGGGTTTTTTTTCCCCTGCTAGAGAGTGAATCATCAGTTGGTCTGGGGCTCTGACTGCAATTCTGGCATGGTTCCCGTGGCTTTTACAGCCCCTATTCCACTTGGGAGAGTTTTCAGGAAATTGCGTTGTCATGGATCCTTCTGCTCAGCTCCCGTCTGCTCCGTGCCCAAAATCCCCCGTGCAGTAGAGTAAGAAATCCCTGGTGGGCCCAACCTGCATGAGGCACTAAAGGCTATAACTTCTGTGCAACATCTCCCAGTGCTTCCCTAATTATTCCACTGTATCATCTTAAATAAGGTTTAAAAAAGAGTGGAATCAAATCCAGCAGCTGAGGCATAAGAACATGGGGACTGTGCTCTTCTAAACTGGTCTTTCTGAATTGTCCCTAGTTCTTAGCCATAATCCAGACTGTCTGGACTTCACAAGTAAGAAACAGGCGTATTTTCCTTCAAGGAAAGAGCAATTTAATTCAGCCAGGGTTGCTTTCCTTCTCCCCCCTGCCCCCCCCCAATTGTTTATTTTGCTAAACTAGAGCTGTTTCAAGGATGGCAGGCGCCCATCAGAAAGAAACAAGGCTAAAGTTAGCAACAAAGAGACGTGCTGATGAGCAGTGCTGTGCCTGGAATCACGGCTGCAGCTGCTCCCTTCCTACGTGCATTGGCACTCTCCGTGTGGTTCAGGTTCCACCTATGGAACGGATATGTGAACAGGCAGGAAAAGGGAATCCGCTCCAGAGAAGGAGTTGTCAGTGTGTTGCTCCAGCCCAGAGGCAGTGTGAATTGTCTTACTCTTCATGAAGAGTCAAAAAGTCGTCTTAGCCATAGGTGGGAAAACCCTGTTTCAAAGAGCTTCTGGCAATGACTATAAAAGGGTCAGTTTGCTGGCCTGAGGGATTTGAACAATGTGAATTTTCTGTATTATTTTAACAACACAGACAAAACAATGAGCATTCAATGTTTTTTGCTTAGCTTCTATGAGAGGATTTTTGGAAATACATCTGAACAAGATAAGATCTGAATAAATATCAAGTAGATGCAACAATAGATAGCAGCAGCAGTAGCTACTAAACTGCTTGCAGCAATGTTTAATGCTTTTGAAATGTTTGTTCATTGCTTACAGTGGATAGATATGCTTTAGAGCTGAATACACATTTGTCAGAGATCCTGTTGTTTAGGAATACTGGATGATGGCCCTCAGCTTGGTCCTTGGCAGGTGGAAACCATCTCCTCCCTACTGATGCCCTGTCGGCTTGCTGGCTCTTGAGCATGGTGGGGGGAGCAGGCTTGCTACCCTTGCCCTGTTACAGGAGTGCCAAGCACTGTCCAGGGTCCCAGTTCCAAGCCTCTCACCGTGGAAGGGAACTCCAATGTTGCCAGACGTCCTGAAACCACCCTTAATACCACAAGAAATGTGAAGACTATAAAGAATTTTGTTTAGCCAATACTAATGCAGTTACTAGGTCTGAACACAAGCACAGAAAAATAAATAAAAACCTGCTTATAAAGCTACCTGAACTTTAGGTCTGCTCTAGGAGCTTTCCATCAGCTGTGTAAGCAGGAATGAGCTGTTAGGGTGCTTGTATAATTTTGTGGCTGGGAGCCAGGGCTTCTGACCAGGCTCCTCTTTTTTTCTGAAGAGGATTCTGATATGGGCCTGTGTTTTTCCAGCCCTTCAACTCAGTTCTATTCAGATTTAAATTTTTATCCTGCTAAAGAGTCAGAAAAAGGGCCTGAACTACTGACTCTTCCTGGAAGAACTTTGTATTTTATCAGCCAATGTCACTACTGTGATGTGGCAAGACCTCTCATCTATCCAGACAGTAAAGAAGGACTGTACATGATTATCAGCTACATTCTGGAAACAAATGCTTAAGAAAATGTATTTTCTTCTTCTTGACAGGACAGAGTTTGACTCTCTATAATCCTTTATATACTGAACCTGGAGTTTTACAAATAAATCATTTGAATCCTGCATTACAGTTTCCACTGTATGCTTATGCACACGTTGATCTGTTTTGCCTCTTACTCAAGATTAGAAATGGTAGTAATCCAAATACTTTTGCGTGAAAATGGGTTTGAGAAGTACTATCAGTCTTGAAGTTTAAATTTTTTTTTCTATCAGTTTTCTGTTGAATATTTAAAGTGCTCGAGTTTTTTACCTGACTCATTTAAGTGCATATTTAGGTAAACTAGATTTACATCTATTAAAATGTCCATTTTAAATTTTCCCTTTGGTGAGAGAAAGAAACTGTTCCATGCAGCAGATGTATAACAGATGCCACTCCTAGCACATACTGCACTACTGGATGATGGCCAGATGCAGTGGTGATAGCATACCTATTACCATGATAAAGCAGAGTAAGAGAGAAATGTAAGTAATGTGTTAGCTTCCCAGCCCACCACTTTGTCCACACAAATGGGAAGGAGGAGAAAATTCTTAAGTCTGTCGGCTATCTGCATCATCATATACAGTCCTCAAACCACCTACTTTTAAAAAATAGCAGTTTAGGTTGAGCTAAGTGAGATTAATCCTACCCATGATATTTGGAGTTATCTAATGAATTAGCAGTTAGACTATGTAGAGTTATAATAGTTAAAGCCTGGACATAAAATTCAGCTCTTGACTTCAAGCATTGAGTTTTGCCATTTGACTTCTCATCAGTTCCTTTGGAAAGTTAATCTGAGAAAACAGGTGCTTTTCTAAAAATAGAGAATCATACAATAAATATCTTGAGTTAGAAGGAATCCACAAGAATCATCAAAGTCCAGGTCCTGGCCCTGCAGAGCACCATGCCCAAGAATCACACCATGTGCCTGAGAGCATTGTCCAAATGCTTCTTGCACTCTGTCAGGCTGGTGCTGTGACCACTTCCCTGGGGAGCCTGTTCCAGTGCCCAGCCACCCTCTGGGTGAAGAACCTTTTTCTAATATCCATCCCAAACCTCCCCAGACACAGCTTCAGGCCATTCCCTCCATCTTGTCACTGGTCACCAGAGAAGAGATCAGTGCCTGTCCCTCCTCTTCCCCTCGTGAGAAATCTATAAACTGCAACGACACCTTCGTCCTGTCTGCAAAATACTTTTATTTTAGAAGGTAGAAAGATATTTTTGAGACAAATCAACAAGTAGAGGTTGGGGAAAAATTTTCTGGTGGTATTTGTCCCTCAGGGCACACTCTGCTTTGGAAAGCACAGGAAATGAACAGTTACCATAACTGAACTGTCCAGGGTATAAATATCCTTTGTGCTCCAAATTGGCCTTACTTCACTAAGCACAACACAAAGCTCACGTGAAACTCTGAAAGCTGTCTTAAAAAGAGGCAATGTCCCTCAAACATTAAGCATTTCCACATGCATAAAATGTGACGGTTTTGTGCATGATTGCATTTTAAATCAGAAATCATTGCCCAGAATGCAAAATGGATCTTCTAAAATAAATGAACCTTAATTTCTTTTGTATTTTTTAAAGGTCAAGTGCTGCAAATACTGGCCAGATGACACAGAGATATATAAAGACATTAAAGTTACCCTAATAGAAACAGAGCTGCTGGCTGAATATGTGATTCGAACATTTGCTGTAGAAAAGGTAAGTTTCCAAATTCAGTTTTCTTAAATACACTGGTATCTGCCGAAGTAACTTATATACAGATTCAACAAGGGAAAGTTAAATCTTTTGATGGAGATCCTGGGTTTGTAGGTATTTTTGGGTAAACGACTACCGCCCCCTTATGGTAATCTGTGTTTTTCTTTAAATGCAGCAACTTTTCTCTGCTTTTCATCACTGTTGGCCCCTGCCTGAATTAGAAAAAGTGATGTTCCTTGCCTAGGAGAAATCGAAGCCTCCCTCCCAGCAATCAATTGAAAAACATATTTGTGCTGCTTTCTCATCTTACATTCCCCACGATCATTTTCTGTCTGTACCAGAGGCTGCATGCAACATTGTTCAGAAGTCTGTGGTGGAGAATACGGTTATCTGTTGGGCCAGGGTGTGCCTGGTCTGCAGAGACACAGTTGTAACAAATTGCTGTTCTTTCCAAGGCAATTTCCCTTTTCACGTGGAATCCGTCTTTACATGGAGAGTTCCAATCAGTGTGTTGTATTACTGTTCATTAGAATAATGCCACGCATTTGTTTGATGCTTTGTAGCTTGTAGAACTTGCAGCTCCCCCAAACAGCTTGCAATATATGGGAAACGTACAAATAACAAATAAGGTACTCACTGAAAGTGAGAACAGGCAGGGACGGCCAATGGTGAAGGGTACCGTGCATTTTGTGTCAATTCAGCAGTTTCATTCAGAATTCATTAAAGGGCAGAAATGTTTTAATTGTATGTATCAGGACTCATTTGAGTTGCAGAACACCAAGGAAGAGGCCTCCTTGGAAGATTAGATATTCCTACTAGCACACTGAACTAATGTTCCCTCACCACAAGTAGATTTTCAACTAATTAGCTTAGAAAGCTTCTTTTGATTTAGTTGCAGTACCTGTGATTTATTGGTTTTCTCTAATGATGAAATAATATTCATTTATGGGTTTGAAGAACATAATATTTAGCATCAAAGAATCCTGCACCAGGTACCTGAAACTGCCAGAAAGACTACCCCACAGGGTGTCTGTACATATGTCCAGAGTAACAAAGGAATTAGGGTGTTTCCTGTTTTATTCTTCAATCTAATACTTAAATATGCATCAGTACAGCATCCTGAGGGTAATGATAATAGAATTACATGGTTTGAATGAACTGAAATATTGTATCGTGTCTACCACTATACCTATTGTATATGGAATTCACTCAAGCCTGTTGTTCCCTTGCATTTAGGTATTTTTAATAAACAGATGAGAAACATTGGCTACACTTTGAAGTAGATGAAGCACTGGTTGATTTCTATTCTGCAAATTTTAAGCTCATGCTTTGATGTTAGCTTTTCACTTCTTAACTGGGACTGAAGAAAAGACCTAGAGGATTTTACAGTTGAACATAACCAAACTGTCTTGAATAAGTGCATTAGAACAGATAGAGATAAAAGGCACTAAACATTTTATTTCTTTTAAAAAATCTCCATCTGAAAAGATTTCATTTAGACACTGCTTTTTAATAGTTGGTAGTTTTTCAGTAAGCCTCTAAAAGCAGTGTCAGTGTAGTTTGAGTAAAGTACATTTGTTTGTACTCTATTTTCCATATTTTTAAACTCCTCCAATAGTACTGGGATGTGAGGTCTGCACATCTCTTTCACCATAATTCTCTCAAGTTTATATTTTTGATGTACTGAGACTGATACTTTCCACCTTCTCTAAGTAAAGGTGCATGGTGAAACAGAGAGCACCCTAACCAAACAAGCAGATAATACTAAGTGAAATGTGGTATTGGAACACTTAACATTGGAGCCTCAGTTCCAAAGGACTTGCAGATTTGGCTAACAGGAACTTCAGTAATTCAACAGGAAAAATTGCAGAGTTCTGTGCCTTAGGTGGCCTAATCCCCTGTGTGAGTACAGGGTGACTTCTGGGGACAGTGTCTTATATCCAGAATGATTAAAGATTTAGCACATAGGAACTGCAGTGGTGGAGTTCAGAGAGCTGGCCTTGTCCATTGTGGTAGAGATGAGGAGGAGGGGTAAGGAAGATCTAATTGCAGCCTTCAGCTACCTCATAGATGTTTAGAAAATCAGAGGAATCAAATTCTCCAAGACCTCCAGTTCCTTCTGACCATCCTTTCTGTTTGTTGATGATCATCTCATACCTGCTCCTGAAGAACAACTTAGAAGTTGATTTGTTTGAAGATAAATTGATGGCTTACTTCAGGTTTTTTTTTAAATGGATATTGAGTAGTAGGAGCATAATGCTGAGAAAATTGAACCCAAAAGTGCAGTCTGGTTTTGAAGACTATTTCCTAGATATGCTTTGCATTGTGTGAATAAGCAGTTCCTTTGGAGCAGTTTCTTTACAGCACAACAGTTAACTCAAATGAATAAGTCATACATGAATAGTAACATACAGCAGGCAGCATAAGTTTTTGTAGAATTTTTTAACATCCTAGGGTTTACCAGTGTACAACATTTTCTGTTTGTTTCAGCTGAAAGAAAAAGTAAAAAATACAGTCTTTCCCAGCTGAGCATATGCTTTTATGATTCATGCAGTTGTGTGCTATTTTGGGTTTAGAAACCAGCAGGAAAGCTAGATATAAAAATCATTCTTTTGTAGATATAATAAGAAAACTCATTATAGAAGTATCCTATATGCAAAACCTTTGCTAAGTAGCTGTTAACAATGACAGACAAAAATGCAGTCAGCCTGACAGTCAGCCTTTTCACAGCTAAGGCACAGGATGTACAGGACATAACCTGATCTGTGTAGCAGCCGAGCACATTCCTTGTCAGCTTGTATAGTCATGGCATTGCTTTTTTTATGGGATCTTTGTTTCTTGGAGGGTCGTGAGTGGTTGTTACAAGCAATATAAAAGTGTTTGAGACACTACCTTCACCTAAGCAGAGCTATCTACAGAGTTGAAGGCTTTGCTTACAGTAGCAGAGATGTGTTAACTAACACACACTAAAATCCCCAGAGAGCAGGGACCAAATTGTATTTGAATGTGTTTGCTAGAGTGTCTTAAAATGCAAATTGTTTTGTCTATTCCTGGGTTTCAGTGTCCTTTAAAATTGTTTTTTAGGATATAAGGTTATATCTGTTTCAAGGGTGTGATCTCCTCAGTCCACACCACTGCCTCATATGCTCTTAATCCTCCCCCTTGTCTGCCTTTTTGTGTCGATTTCCAGGGGAGATGAGATATTCCTCTGAGCAGATGCCCTGTCTCCACAGACCCCTAGCCCGAGCTGTCAGAGCATCAAAGACTCCAACATACACTAAGTCCTCTCTAGTCCTGTAGCACTGGCATGTCCAAAATTTCTCCACCACTGAAAATTCCAGACTAATGCATACTAGTGTAAATTTAGGAAGCTTATATTACTTATTATTCAAAGAGAATAAAACCTTTTATATGCAAACCAGCTCAAGACAAGAAATACATCTTTAAGAAGAAAAGCTGTAAACTACCAGTTATTAATATTGTTGACATTTAGTCCAGCCTAGACATGATATGCCATAATTTTGCTGTTTGCTTATGAACCCAGTCTGTGGGTTTTTAATGAGAATAAAATATTGGCAGCTACATTTTTAGAGGGGGAAGGGAAAATACAAGCAGTAAGAAAATAAAACTTAGCATACACACTTCTAATATCCAGACTGCTCCCCAAGGTCACATGGGAAATTACTTACATAATCGGCTTCTCATTCATACCTGTCTCACCACATCCGTGTCCTTGTAGACTCTGGCAAATCACCTGAAGGGTGAGCATGCGGAGGGCTACAAACACAGCCCCTGTGACTGAAGGTGCAAAAAGGTTTCTTACTATTCAGCTTTTTCTTTCAGACCAATGAAGGAGACAAATGATAAGGAAAATTATGCTGAAGCTGTAGTTCCCTGAAGTCAGCAGCAAAACCCCTGTGGAGAGCAGTGGGGAAAAAAAAAGTCATCTGTGCTCTGTGTTCAGCCTTGCTGCTGACCTGTTCTGTGATCATGGCATGCATCTTAAGGCCACAGTTTGCAAAGCAGCCTAGTACTTAAATATAGAGTTGAGCATTTCTCTTGTTTTTAAAAGTTTCTGACCAATCTAGTGCTTAGTTACTTAATTTTGTTGGAAGGCTTTGAAACCAGTTGATACCTAACCTTTGAACTTGCTCTCCTGCTATGAGGAAGCTCTCCAGCAGTCTGCACAGATTGTGTTGGTAGGGGGTGGACACTTTTCAGCAAGGCTCAGGCTTTTGAAGATTTCAACCCTTGTCTCTTCAACAGAGAGGTGCTCATGAGATTCGGGAAATACGTCAGTTCCACTTCACGGGCTGGCCAGACCACGGTGTCCCGTACCATGCCACGGGCCTGCTGGGATTTGTACGGCAGGTCAAATCCAAGAGTCCGCCAAATGCTGGCCCTCTGGTTGTTCACTGCAGGTAGGTAAAACAGAAGTCTCTCTGTTGTGGTCTGCACTAAACTCAGGACCTACTTTTGCTTCTCCTTTACTGTGTATTCCCCACGCAGGTTGCTGAAGCCACTGGAGCTCTACTCAAAATTAAACAACAATACATATATTATATATATATATGTAAATATATATATATATACAATACATAAATGAGAGTAAAAAATTGAGTCTGAAGTTGTGCAAATGCCCAGCTCAATTTCAGTAACATCCAATTGATCAAGTACCTGTGAGATGAACCCTTACACCTTTTACATTTCCAATACACTGCTGCACATTAACTGTGCTCTTCTTCTGCTTTAGTGCTGGTGCTGGCAGAACTGGATGCTTCATTGTCATTGACATCATGCTAGATATGGCAGAACGAGAAGGTGTTGTAGACATTTACAACTGCGTGAGAGAGCTTCGATCCCGGAGAGTTAATATGGTGCAGACCGAGGTAATGCTTATCTACTGGAATACTGCTTTGCAAGAAAAAATACTCTTCTAGCCCATAAAGATAGAGCTTTGTGGTTGGCACCCTCCAGAATGTAGTTTATTCAGTCACATGCAGAAAATAAACCCCCCAAAACCTGAAGGACCCCTGCCCAAACAAGTGCCCAGTTAGGCTTCACTGAAGGTTCGTAATGTTCCTTAACAAATAAGGAAAATCAGGAATGTTTCCTCTCTGGGAGAGATTCATTCTGGAGTATATCTTGTTGAGGCTTAGTTTCATGATAGCACCTACAGAACTGCCTAGAGGAATGAGGAAACCAGAAACATTCTGAGTTTTATCACAGTGTGTTACTGCACTTGTCTAACTACTTGTAGTTAGTTTAAGCCAATCTTTCTATATTCAGTTCTAAATGAGTGGGATAAAGTTTTTTAAACTGTGGTTCTTCCTTCTGGTCTTGCTTCAGTGCTGGTAAACTGAAGAGAGAAGTAGCAACCATATTAGTTGTTATGTTTTATTTACCAAAATACTAATGGTCCATGCACTCCATGTCAGTAACTATCTATTTTAATTGCTTTACCAGGAACAGTATGTATTCATCCATGATGCTATCCTGGAAGCCTGTCTTTGTGGGGACACATCTATTCCAGCTTCTCAGGTTAGGTCTGCTTACTACGAAATGAATAAACTAGATCCTCAAACAAACTCAAGCCAGATCAAAGAGGAATTTAGGGTAAGTAGTATACTATATATAGAATGTAGTAGAATATAATAACTCTACAGCCTAGAAGCTGTAGAGTTCAGCTACACTAAAGGCTTCTGCTTAAGTGTTTATAGCCATATGAATTTTGTAACAGGTCTGGGAGGGAAAGACTGCAAAAAAGGGAAAAATAACTTGTCACTCACCTCTACTGGGTTATGCCGAATCATAAAATAATGCAGTAGGGTCGTAGTAAAATATTCTTTTTACTCGAGGGAAGTATGTCGATCCTTCCACTGTCCTTTCTCCAGAAGGCAGGCTACTCTGCAGCTGTCTTTGAGGTTATTTTTCATAATTGTATGCTTCCAGGATTTCTCTGATTCCAAAGCCTGCTGACTGTGGTGTGTTTTCATTTCTCTGCATATTGATTCCCACTGAAACTGAATGCTGAGCTGATCTATTCTTAAATATTTTCGGTTGCTTTCACTGCTGTGTTAATTTTTCTGTTGCATTGTTTACTCTCTTTGAAAGACTTTAAATATGGTGACTCCGACGCTGCGCGTTGAAGACTGCAGCATCGCGCTTTTGCCGCGAAACCATGAAAAGAATCGCTGTATGGATGTGCTGCCTCCAGACAGATGCCTGCCTTTCCTCATCACGATAGATGGGGAAAGCAGTAACTACATCAATGCTGCACTGATGGATGTAAGTCTCCACCACATCATTAATAATAAAAAGGCAATAAGCAGCCCTCCAAACTGAGCTGTGCTAGAAAATGGAGTCAGCATAAGAAGACCGAAAACCTTCTAGCTTGTTTTGTTTTCCAGAGGCATGGCACAAAATCTTTAAACTCCCAAGTACATTTAGGATCACACATATGTTATGTCACAGCCAAGGTTCCAAAGCCATGCTCAGAGAGCAATTCAGGGAGTTTTGATAAATTAAATCTGTCTGGATTTCTCCCTAGTGCTTGAATTTTTAACCATCTGGCCTAGGAAAACAAGAGTTACCTATTAAGAGATTGAGGCAGTTAAATAGAATGATAAGGTTTGCAGCAATATTTTGGTTCCCCTTGTTTATAATTTAAACAGTAATTAACAAAAAAAATAATTGTGTGTCAACACAAGATAGTACACAAGCCATTACTTCAGCCTTCCTGTTTATTTCTGTTTGAATGAATGGTTCCTCTTCATGTGTGTGTGAAGATTTTTTCCAAATGCATCTATGGCAATTCGAATCCTTGTAATGGAGTAACAGTAAAAAGACACTTAAACTGCCTTTACAGTCTGTAGATATTTATAGCCTATTTTTGATGATTTACAGCTATAGTCATTACAGTTGTCAAACACATAAACAACAAGAAAACAGAGGTTAATAAGGAAGGAACACATTGTAAATGGCCTTTTTAAAAAGTGAAGCTAGAGTAATAACAGTTTATTGCAGTTTTTTCATTTCTTTCCTTCCAGGTTCTCAAAGCCTTTTGCTAAAATAAGCCCAATTTCAAAACACTCCTGTGAATAGTAGGCAAATGTATCTTTGTGTTTATCTATGTAGAGAAACCGAGAACAGAAGTGTCTAGGTTCTCACAGTAGGTCAATGACATTTCATATTAGAACAGAGCTTCCTTAATCTGCAATTTGCAACTGTGCCATTACATTGTCTTCTTTCCTGGAGAATTCAGTACTGTTTTGTTCTGTCAATTAAGTAATGCTCGGAAAGAGCAGGGCCTTAATACTTGCTTTGAAGGTGCTTCCCTTCTTCATTATTGAAACACTGAGCTAGACACAAAGCTATCTGGGAAAAAGGCTCCAAGCGAGGAGGTGGTTCGGGTTGCTTTCCACCTGAAGCATGTTAGCCAGGCTTCTTCAGTATCCCTGCACTGATGGACAAGAGCAGACATTTGTCCATCCCTCTAAATATTCAATCTCCAGCAAGCAAGATGAAGTGTTTCCCCCTCTCCCCTTGCATCAGTTGAGGTGCTGTGGAATCACCGCATGTAAGCCTTCAGAGCTCACTTCAAGAAAAAGGGGTAGCAAGCATAATTTTCTTATGAGTTTGAGAATAGTTTTCCCAAAAAAACTTCTGAGGCTTCTAATCGAGTGAGTAATGGAGACCTCTTTGGACATCTTTCATCTGCATGAAACTTCCAGCAAGGCAGGACCAGTAGGATAGGAAGTAGCTGCCTGATGTACCAGCAGCATCACTGCTGGTTGCCGGGTGCTGAAACAAAGAACTGAAGTTTTGCATGTCTACGTCTGTACCCAAAACACAGTAGATTCATTTTCTGTGGTCTCCTCAGTGACTGTCTCTGAAAGAATGATCAAAGAATCATAGAATACCCTGAGCTGGAAGGGAGCCACAAAGGTCACAGAATTACTAGGGCTGGAAGAGACCTCTGGAGATCATGGGGTCTGACCCCCCTGCTAAGGCAGGGTCACCCTGAGCAGGTGACACAGGAATGTGTCCAAGTGGGTTTTGAAGGTCTCCAGAGAGGGAGACTCTACAACCTCCTTGGGCAGCCTGTTCCAGTGCTCTGCCACCCTCAGTGTAAAGAAGTTCTTCCTCATGTTGAGGTTGGAACTTCTTGTGTTTTACCTTACGGCCATTGCTCCTTGCCCTGTTACTGGGCACCACCAAAAGGAGTCTGGCACCATCCTCTTGGCACCTGCCAAGGCAAAGTCCAAATCCTGGCCCTGCACAGGACAGCCCCAGGAGTCACACCATGTGCCTGCAATAGCCGATCCAATTGGATTTCTGTTGTGGTGCGAATGCTTCAGTTCATGGCATGTAGAGACTTCCCCGCTCTCCTTGATGAAGGCAATGGCACCCTCTCCCAACAATTGCCCCAGTATGGCCATGGTAGCTTTCAAGGCTCAGAAGGATGTAAATGAAAATGCTGGCTTGAGATCCACAATGGAAAAGTTCCAGCAAACAGCTCAGTCAATGACATACTCTGGTACTAAAAGAAACAAAGAGCGCTGAAATTTATCCCCTGGGTATCCTCGCTGCTGTCAGACAGACCAGAATTTCAACAATATTTCCAAAGAGTAACTAGATCTTTCCTTTCACAGGCATCATTCAAATTTAGAGCTAAATGCAAACAGCCAAGATTAATCTGTCCATTAACAGCTCAAAACAAACTCGTTGCTCAAAATCTTGTAGGAGTTGCATTGGAAGCAAAAATCTCTGATGATTTTACTCTATGCCTGTGGCATGAAATACATTTTAGAAATATAACATCTGCAGAAGTTATATCCTGCCCAAATACAATTTATTAACTTTGAAGCATATAGGATCTCAGGAAAGAGCTGAAAACAATATATTAATTTTATAGAAAATAGAAATAATGCTTTCCGTCCTGAAGTTTTGGGGCTATGACTGACATTCTGCTAAATGGATTTTTCTCTCTTAGCATTCTTCTCATCATCTTGTTACTTCTTTGCAGAGCTACAAGCAACCATCAGCTTTTATAGTTACGCAGCATCCCTTACCAAATACTGTCAAAGATTTCTGGAGACTGGTCCTAGACTATCACTGCACTTCAATAGTTATGTTGAATGATGTGGATCCTGCACAAGTAAGTCCAGAAAAATGCTTCATTCAAAAGAGGAGTGCTAGTGCCTCAGCATTTCAGAACAGCCTTAGGATGTAATTAGTTTTGTAAAAACAACATTAAATACTTAAACACTAAAACATTGATTTGTAGCTTGCAGATATAAGAGGAATAAATCAGACCATCAGCAGCTTCTCCACCAGAATGTTAGTGCACACGCACATAAGTGCATGCACCTATAATTTATTCTAAGAGAACATGTTTTGGGAAGAGCTGATAAAACCCAGAAATTGCAGTTGTAGAATTCTGACTCAAGTCTGAATTCTAATGGCTAAAATCATAAACGGAAGCCAACAGCTATTCATTAGCCTGCCTGAAATGGGTCAATGACCTTGGTCTCCTTACCAGGGAATAGGTGTTCCCAGTGTGAAAATCTGTGTTGCGTGTTGCACAAAATGATGTCATCATTAGCAAGGAGATAGGAGCTAAGCTAGGAGAAAGGAACTAAAGATTGGAGTCTAAGCATCCTTTGGCAGAGAAGAGGGCAATGAAACGTGTAGGGGAATGTAATTACTTTACAAAAGAGTTGCACATGCTGTACATGTTGTTCAGGAAATTGGAAAACCGAACCTACTGGTTGGCAATTTAATCACTAGGATTAATCACTAAGTGTCCCAGAGCCTGGCTCACAACTGCACGATTCCGAGTTCTTACAAAGATATAGTTTCCTTAGTTCCAACAAACTGCACCAGCCCTCTACTTGATTAATGTGGTGGTAATCTGGGTTTTTAATATGTAAATATTTGTTAATTATTGGTTAAGAGCAATTGTAGCTTTTTAGAGCAGACTGCAGGTCATTTTTCTTTTTGAAATAATCAAGAATCTTTTTAGCTTTGTTCGGGATTGCATATACTCAAAAAGATGTTTCCTCTTCTTTTTAACATGTAGAATTTGTTTTTAAAAGATACTGGTCTTCTTTTTGGTCTTTCAAAGGAACATGTCAGAATTCTATACACTGTTTTAAAGACTGAATTTCTGATTCTAAGCTCTGCGCTGTCTACAGGGAGGAAAAATAGAAATGAAAGACAAAACTTTTATTCATGAATCTAAGATTATTTTCTGAGTGAATAAGGAAAGACTCAAGGGAGTCAGACTGTTAGGGACTACTGAACAGAGTTTTTTTAATTTGTTGGCTGTGTTTTGAATTTACAATAGAGCATGGCTATTCCAACATTTATTAGCCTCACAGGATTTAAAAGCTATTGGGATATGCAGTTAATGCACCTGCCTCTGCAGTATGTTAAACCTTTTACCTCTTAATGCGAGTAACAATCTTTTCATTAGGAATAAATCTCAAAACCCTCCGAGCAAACAGAAGTGGAGAAAGGGCAAAGTTTATTAAAAACACACATTACATTCAGATTTATTAATAATTACTGTTATGATTATTATTTATGTATATATGAAGTGTTTACAGTTCTATTTAGATATTACCATTTATGTGGATTGTTATGCTCTATTGGGAAATGAAATTCAACCCTTCACAGTGACTCTGACTTGAAGAGAGTCGCTAGCATCACTTGCATGCAAAATATGCAGACTTAAATGCTTTTGGTTTCTTTAGAACTTGAAAATCTTAGCTTCCTAAAACAGCCCCAGCAAACAGCTCTGCTTATTATCATTTAAGCATTTTTCAGAGATCTGTTAGAACAGTATTCCTATGTATTTGAAAGATGTGTACTAAACTGTGCACATGTTAAATGATCTGAGCACTGGCATTTGCACCAGTTGTATGCATTGCATGTTGCTATCCTGTACACCAGCATATTTCATAATAAGAATTTGCGTAAGATTTAGACGGTATTTAGAAAGCAGTTGTCTCAGCAGACCAAATCATAGGGGGGGGTTAAAAAGAACAAGAATATATTTTCCTACTTAAAATTTCTGGGTTTAACTTGTTAAAGTGATCTCCTGCAAATCAGACCCTGTTTTCTTTTTTAATTGGTGTAGTAAATGATTATGTTTTCCTAAAATGTAGTCATCTCTAAACAGCTTTGTTGAGGACTAAGTATTATAAGAAATGCAAAACAACATCTGGAGTAAATGTGATTTGTCAGCTCAGCTCTGGATCACCAACAGCAATGCAGCAGAATGAAGACCACAGCTGTTCTACTGAATGAAATAAAAAGTTCCAAATATGACATCAATGCTTCTGCAAGCAAACAAAATTTCAGGAGTTCGTACTTAATTTTGGTGAATGCTTACAAAAGCTACATGCTCAAACTGCTCTAAATATCCCTGGCAAAAAAAAAAAATCATTAGGATTTTCATGGAAAAAAATGGACAGGCAGATTCTAGCCTCAAAAACCTTTTTGCAAAGTGTTGATTTAATCTTTAAAGTATTAGCACAGATAGTAATTGGTTCCTGGATTAAGCCATTATCATACTATTGGACACTAAAACCGTGCAAGATAATAGTAATTTTACTTTGTGATCTTTAGATACCTAGAAGTAATTTTTTCTGAGAACTGAAGAAAGCATAATTAATTTTTCAGGTGTCACTAATAAGATGAAATTAAGCAGTTATTGAAAGTTTAAAGCCATGCTGATATTAGCCAATATCATTGGTCATGGGTGAAACACATGTGAAAGTTAAGACCTGAGTTTTGAGAATTGATCTACCCTTCCTAGTATAAATCACACGTTCTAATGCAGCTTGAATTATTAGCAACAATTCAGGGCAGTTGGAGATACCAGGCCTTTGGTCTTTAGCCTCCACTGTCTCCAAGATATGGCAATAATTGTTAGCCTCTCCCTGTCTTGTCATAATGTATTGTACAATTAACATTGAGTGTCAGAAGTGTTTTACTCCAAATACCAGACACTGGAAGTAGAGCAGCAAAAACCAGCATGTTAGGTACATGAAAAGGCCTTATGAAAGCAGAGTGCTCAAAATTGATCTTAGTTCATCATGTATTTTATAAAGATACGTTGTAAGAATTCCAGTAGTACATGTATGACAAATTAAAATACAGAGAAGTATGTTGAGGCAGCTTGAAATCCGAGGTGATTTAACTGTTCTTTTTTTTGTCCATGGTCTTCTATAGCTCTGTCCTCAGTACTGGCCAGAAAATGGAGTCCACCGGCATGGTCCTATTCAGGTGGAGTTCGTATCAGCTGACTTAGAAGAAGACATCATCAGCCGGATATTCCGAATTTATAATGCAGCCAGAGTAAGGATCTTATTTGCAAAACAGTTTTGTCTCAGTAGATTAGTTGAGTCTACTCAAATCAAAAATATGAAAGCTAAACTCACATAGAACCATTTTCATTTTTCAGCTTATTTATTTGAAATCAATGGTGCAATACTGAGTCACACCACAATCAAGGAGGGAAAAAAAGCCTTCTATGTATAAGTAAAAAATATTTTAATGCATATCTCAAGTGTGTTAAATGCAAATGAAGTAAATGCAGTATTCCAAAAAATGCTGAAATCAGTGCTATTTACAATAGTTTGAAATTAGCCATCCTGCATATTTGTATCCTGTGTCAGGGAAAGAAAGCTGTGCACCAATACTAGGCAAGTTTTTCAATAGCAGTCCCAGCCTCTTAGTGATGATCCCGTCCCACTAACCACACTTCATAACATATGTAACCACTTCAGAGGGCCAAGTAGGTTGTTCTCATATCCAGCTTTTATGCTCCCGTAAAGTTGACAGAAGACTAAATGAGGCATGTCTTTTCAAGCTGAGTGGAAAAAAGATTCCACCACAGACCAGGTGTCTGTTCCAATCCAGGAAGCCTTTCCAATGGACTGGTATCAACCACCAAAAAGCTGTAGCTAGGAATAAGGAGCACTCCCTTCAGAAAAAATCAAGAACTTCCCTGAGACCTGCTAGCTCACAGGACAGTGAAAGACACCAAAAGCATGTTAGTATCCAAACAGGGAAGCAGATTGTAAAGCTTCAAGATACTTCTTTGATACTGTGAAGGCCTGGCATTTGCAGTAAATGTGGCAATATAAAAAACCACAGCCTCCAGCAGTGTTAATGTAACCTTCAGCAGACACTGGGTCTGGCTGATCTGCTTTGGAAAGAGGGGCATCAGCTGAAAGAAACTGGACAGGAAATCAGTAGATTCCAAATTTTGACATAAAGCACAAAAAACCAATGGAGATCATATCTAATGCTTTAGTTTATTCCCATATCGTGCTAATCGTACATCCTCTCTATTAACTCTTACTCTAGAGAATAAAATGTAATGTCAGCGTTTCTGTGTTGTTCATTTTTAGAGTGGCACTAAAATGCCCTCACTTTGCACAGAAGTGGCAAATTCTAGACTACAAAACCAGTTTTCATGTGCATGTTTATTACGCCCTTTTCAAAGGACTGTAGTTTTCTGCCACTATCACTTGTTCTGTACTCCTTTTTTATTTTAAATCACCATAAAGCAACTGTTCAGTAACATTTCACCAGAGGGGTTCTGACTGCTGCAGTAGAACACAATAAAATAAAATATAGTTAGATATTTTTTGTAAGCTAGAAACATCTGAGGGTTCCATTTGGTTTTTTTAATGTTTCCTGACTCACAATATCTTGAGAGGTTTTGACCTTTCTTGTTAAAAAAGGACATAAACACATAAACATTCTTAAAAATAATGAAGCTTACATATGAAAACATTATATAATTAAAGTTGTGTTGCAGGTCTGTCTTTGCTACCAAGTTCCTCCTATCATATTAATTAATTATTTGCTTGATCATGTAGATGTACTATTGCTATATTTTAGCCTATTTGTATAGCACTCTGTTTAAAGATTTGTTCTGATAACTCCATTGGAAATTAAAAGTCATAAATCCTCAGGGGCAGTTGAAATCACGTTAGCAGTTTGTCAGCAATCATCTGCTTGAACAACTTCGCTCACTGATGCAAATATCTAAAATATGTGCCAAAAAAATACTGTTACTTTTCCTGCTTTTGTCTGAATCTCTGCAGCCCCAGGACGGCTATCGGATGGTGCAGCAGTTCCAGTTCCTGGGATGGCCCATGTACAGGGACACTCCTGTTTCTAAACGCTCCTTCTTGAAGCTCATCCGTCAGGTGGATAAGTGGCAGGAGGAATACAATGGGGGCGAGGGACGCACAGTTGTGCATTGCTTGTAAGTACTGGAAACGGAAGAGAGAAATACGGGGATACTGTCGTAGAATTTGTGCCAGGCTTTAAAAGATTTGTGACGAGGTGAAGAGGCATCTGTCTAATCTGGAACCGAATAAATAATACAACTGCTCATTTAAAAGCTTTGAATGCAAGAGGAATTATGTAATTTTAATGTAGATTCATGAGTTTCCCCATTTGTCCTTTGTTAGGGCCCTATGAAAAGATGATGGGTTCGAGTTAACTCTGTTTTATATAAAAATGTCCAGTGACTCTTGCAAATGGGAAAGTTGCATATTTATTCACAGTACATCAAAAATGTGCCTTCAGAACAATGTACCTGTTATTTCTGCAGATAAGGACCATAGAAATAAGTAGTTTTGGAGGGGCGATTCATTTTCCAGACATAAAGCACAGGAGTAAAAGTGGTGTGATAGACCAGCTACCAGATGATCCTGTAATTGCCTTACCTTTCTGTAATAATGGTATAAATTTTTGTCCTCCTCTGACTTTGTGCTCCACTGATGCAGACTCTCATCCACTCTGCCACCATCCTTCTTTTGATACGGTTTAGTACTTGTATGTGCTTTTGCCCTCAGAAGTAGCTGATCTTTTGAGGCTGAGTCTTCAGCAGTTGAAGTTGTATTCCTCTTCCTCTAAACATCTGTTTTAAGATGTTGCCATTACGGAGAAGGGACCTGCCATGTTCAAAAGTTGAGACCCCATGTCAGAATGATGGAGGAGAATCTAAGAGTATATTAATAATTCCCACTATCACTGACCTTGAACAAGTCATTGCTCTTCAGTTTCCCCATCTGTAGTGTGGGGATAATAATACTTTCATCAAAGGAGCATTGTGCACTGTGATTAATTAATGTTTTGAGATCTTTAGCTGAAAAGACCCTTTTGAAGTGCAAATTACTGTTATCTCTGAGGTGGCTGATGATATTAAATAGTTGTACAACATCATACATGCGTCACTTCCAGGCAGTAAAGAAAGAAAAAGCTCTAATATAATCCTTTTAAATGACTTTATTTTAATTAAAATTCTCAAACAGTCCCACAATATCAGGCACTGTTTTGGCAGCAGAGAGCATTCTTTTCATAGTGCCTGGATGTGACAGATGTGCGACGTTGTATCTTCCTTTGAAAATCAACCATTTGCAAAGCTTGTTTGAAAGACCTGCTACCTAACTAGTCTGCACTCTGGTAATTATTAAGGTTTATTATTTTCAGTGAAGCACAGCCTAAAGATTCTGATTAGAATAAATGTAGAAATAATGGGGTTTCCAGAAAGAAAGAGATTCTCTTGAAGATTAAAAATAACCAGGGATAAAGTATTATTAAATACTGTATTTGATCACATATATGAACATTTGTGCCTGGCTTCTTCGTTAGCAATTCGTTTTGGGTTCTCATCCTCTGATAGTGTGGGTGGAGGGGGAATACATCTGCCTTTAGAGGCAGTCCTTGCCAGGCAGCCAGCCTCTCTTCCTGCTGCCAGGAGCCGAGACCATCAGTCAGGGGAACATGGCAGCACCAGCCGATGCCATACCAAGTGCAGCCACCAGGACTCCCACAAATGAGACTTCTGGTGCTTTTGCAGTTCCTCCGAAATGCCTTTGCATCCAGGAGGAAAGCACCAGGATCTGGAATAAAAGAACTCAAAGATGCGCTTTCTCTGTGGCATTTCCCGGCCTGATGCTCATTGCAGCCATGTGTGTTTACAATGCAAAGCAGTGTTGAACTGAAACTAAAAGTACTTTATCCTTATTTTAGCATCCACTTTGTGCTGTCTCCAGTGTTCACTGAAGGGTGGTGCAAAACTCAGCCATTCAATTCCCTCCAGGCTGTCAGCCTGCTGACTTCTGAATCACAGCTCTGAGATCTTTCAGCGTGCTAATTCCAATTAAAAATCATGTTTTGCCTAGAGTTCGGCAGCCTCTGGAGCCAGGAATGTTCTGTGGTTTCTCCCTGCTGGAACTCATGCCTTCTGGAGCCATCCCTGGTGCTGTACAAACTTGTGACACAGAGTCCATTGTAACCGAGCCATTTTATCACTTTCACTGCAGGAATGGAGGTGGCCGCAGTGGGACATTTTGTGCAATCAGTATTGTTTGTGAAATGCTTCGACATCAGAGGGCTGTTGACGTATTCCATGCTGTGAAGACACTGAGGAATAATAAGCCTAACATGGTGGACCTTCTGGTATGAGCTTTTTAACTGCACCATTAAATAGAAAATGTTCTTTTTCTCAGAAGACTCAGTAAGATTTCCAGGATTTGCAGTGGGAGTTGTTCACAAAGCAAGCAAGTCATTTTCAAAGGGGATAATGAAGTCACTTTACTTGTAAGAGTATTTTTACACTGCTTTCTTCCCAAGGAGACTTTGTCTCTGTTCGTTTGAATTTTTTAAGAGTTTTAAACTTTCAGATGAACATCCTTATTAATTTTCTTTTCTAGCAGGCTGAACCAAGTGGAGAGCAGCCCTTGCATGGTAGAAATAATAGTTATGTAAAATTAAATGCCAAATTTTCAAATTATATATTTTATAAATAGCTTAATCGCCTAATATTTATCAAAGCCATGAATTTCAGTTTGACATCCAGAATATTGCATTTAATTATGGTTGCTCTATCTCATAGAAAGATTAAAGAAGTTCAGAAATGAAGGGCCATGTGCAATTATTTTCCTAGAGAGTGTTTCATGAGCTTTTTTCCTAAATGGAGAATTGCTGAAGTGCCAGCTGCTGTATCAGAAGAGCTGCAGAACAGCTTAAACCAGCAGGTTCTTACACTCCAGTGTGTAGTTTTCTACTTGGAGATGGGTATAGCGTGATACCCTGTTCTGAAGCCTGGGCTATAAAAGACACTGTTTTACAACATCCTGCTGCAGAGGTGGCTGCTTAAGAGGCAGCTGCATTTGATTTAATATCACAGGCAGGAGGAAGCAGCATCTGGGCACTTTCAGGGATGTTAACCCAATCTGAGCCAATTTTGCAAGCTCTAGTTAAACAAGTTGGGGTCATTTCAGCAACTTTTCTATAGCATGCCCGGGTGAGGCAGGAGACATCTCACTGAGCTGGTCCAGTCTCTTGTAATTTTAGGAGAGGACCCCCTCAGATAAGATGAGTGTGACACACACTGGAGAATAGGCAGAAAGAGCGAGGCTTTCACACACAGGTGAAGGCAGGTAGGGAGTGATATCCACCTCCCCTATGGATATCCCTCCCCCAGGGGTGGCTGTGCCTCCTCTCTCCTGCAGGAGAATGGCTCCCACAACATCTCCCATCACAGTGCTCTCTCCTAGCCTGCCTGTGAAGTCCCAAACCCTCTCCTTGGCCCAGCTCTGGCCAGGCACATGGAAAAAAGCCAGATGTTGTCAGCTGTGCAAAGCAAGGGGGGAGTTCACGAGCAGCTCCACAGGGCTATGAGCCAGCAGTGTGAAACTGTGAGTCTTGTATCAGTGAGAAACTACCAAACTTCCACAGTGGTGGGAGGGAGCAGCTTGGTTGGCTTCTTTTCCTCTAGTTTATATTCTCAGGAGGAGAATCATCGTGCTGAGAACCATACATTTTTATTTCCTAGATATTAAGAAAAATGTCCTACTACTTCATTCATGTAGTATAGTTTGGACAGGGATTTGGCAAGCCTGCTGTTCTCCGTTCTCCTAGAGCTTAAGTCCACAGAATTCACTGATCTCTTATTCATTTATTTTGTAGAAATAAAAAGAAAATTACCAGTGTAGATGTACAGTTAAAGAAAATGCTCTCTATAAATTCCCATTTGTGACAATTCTCCTGGTATAGATTTTTCAGGCAGTTGTCTCCATTTTTCAGCAGAGAATTTTTTAATCAAAAAAGCTAAATGTATTATTTTAGATATAAAAGTACCTTTTAGTAAATTGAGAGTGGTATTGGGCATGTCTGGAAGGCATGGAAAGGCCTTGTAGGGCCTTTTCTTATTAGGAGGTTTCAAAGCACTTGTGAAGGAGATCAGTATTGTTTTCCTTATTTTACAGACACAGGAATGAAGGCAGGGGACAATCAGGATTTTTGCCATTATCACATAATGCACTGCCTAAGCAGAGTTAGAGTGAGTCCTCTTCAGTCTTGGCCTGCCACCTCATAGGAACAAATACTTGAATTAGCCAACTTTCAACTTCCATGTAGATTGCTTCATGGTAAAAGGAATTGGGACACTTGAGTTCTTTTCTTGATCTTGTTACTAACTTTATCTTTCATGACCTTTCTTATATTAATGTGTCTTTGCCTCAGTTTCTCTGTCTGAAAAATGAGAACAGTAATACTCATCTACCTTGTAAAATTTTATGGTAAAAGATTAAATGCTCAGAATTGTGACATTATTTCACAAAAATAGTTTTAAGGTTGCTTTATCAATACATGTTATGCACTTTGTGACTTGATAAAAGGCAGTCTTTACCATCCATACTTAGAGATTCATCTTTAAGTTTCACTGAAACCTTTGTTTTTCCTCCAACTGTAAAAATCTGAATGCTACATCCATACAGTATGGAAATCTATGGATTTTTTCAGCTATCCTACAAAGGTAGCACATGATACTGCAAAATACCTATTACAGAATGCCCGAAGCATTTGGTGATAAATGTTATTGGGCCTATCCACAGGTGTCCTAGAAAATAAATTTAAATACAACCTCTCTGAAGCTAGATAGTCTAAAGACACTTTCATCATCCACCATCAAGTGAATAATAAAAATGTACAAAGGACACTAGCGAGTGAACACAGTGGGAAGTAAGATATGTCTGCTCTTTAAGACAGGTATTTAGTTTACTGAAAATGACAGTTATTCTGCTGGATCAGTAAATCAGCATAAAATGGGCATGGAGGAGTGGAAATGGATGAGTGGCTGATCTCTTGTTTTGACCTGTTATGTAGTTATAGAACAATGTCCATTTATTTAGAAACATATATGCAATAAAAGCAGAAAAGAAATTTACATAATAATCTGTTCTTTCCGTTCTTCTTTTTTTTATTGTTTTCTCATTCTGAAGAATGACCCAAGCAGTTTATGGAACCTTGCAGGACCTTAAATTCTCACATACAGCTCACTCATCACTTGGGTTATATGTGCACCTAAGACTTGTTTTCTTTCGACATGACATTTCTCAACAAAAGAACCTGAAAATGGTCCATGCTTGTTAATAGCTTTTTGATTTTATTAATAGTGTATGGTCTTTTGCATGTTAAGTGGACTCTCTTCCCAGCTAAAATATGACCCAAAATCACAAGTACAGGCCAAAAGAGTTAATCCTTTAAAATATTTTCTTTAGTGAAAAGAGAATATATCTGAAGATCTTTCTACTTGTGATGTTGGGGAAGGCTGAGTGCCGTCAGCTCATTAATCTGTTGTTGTTCTTAAATGACAATATGTGCTTAGTTATCTTTTATTAATTGAATAAAGTGCAGAAGCAAAGGAGGCATTTCAGTACCACAAATAGTCATGAAAGTGGCAGATGTTTCCAAATTGAATTTTCAGAAGTCAGAGCCCTTAGATTCAGGGAACCTACACTTACTACTTCTTTCAGCTTTTTTTCCATTTAAGTATTTGTAGTATTTTTAAGTATTGTGAGTAGCAAGAGAGGGGTATGTGTGCACATAGAACTGGAAAGTCATCAGTGACTACACCCTTTAAAAGTTTGAGAGTGGGCAAAGGTCAGTCAAAAACCTCTGTCCTGTCCATTCCACTGAAGATGTGAAAGGGGCAAAGTCATGACCCTTTCTCCCCAAAGATGCAGAGTGGGTTTGCATCCCTCAGGAAGGGGATTTCCCTGGGACTTGCTCTGTTTCCAAGCAGTTGTAAATAAAACCAGTAGGTCTGTGTTTGAAGCACAGGGCTGGCACCTGAAAACTTAGCATAGGTAACAGGAGAACTGTTGAGAGCCTAACTTGAGCATCACTGTCAGCTGCTAAAAATTAACTGGAGTTAATCCAATTAACTTAGCTCAGGCCTGACCTCACAAGGCTATTGCAGTCTTGTGGATTGGGTCTGGGCTGCACAAAGAGGACCAACAGTAAGTAAGCAGTTCTTGCCCTGAAATGTAGCAATTGCATGAATGACATTAAAATAAAAGTTGCAATGTGGGAAGTACTAAACACTGGGTCTATTTTAAGATAAACATTTCCAGGGAGGAATTTCAATAACTCCAGTTCTGATAAAGTGCTACATGAGCATTTTGACAGATGACAGAAGGGTTGCAAGTCAATTTGCTTATGTGCAGTCAATTTTTCTCATACAAGTGTATTAGAGCAGCTAAATACTCATCTAACATGAGCAGTACCATAAGTTACTATGTCTAGTGTCTATTGTCTGGTTAATAAAAAGATTTTCGTATCTGAATATAAATTGGATTTGCAAACTGGTTCCCACTGACAACAGCGGATAGTAAATAATTTTAACAAAAGAGAAATATTGACCCCCTTAATTAAGTTTCTTCAATAATTGACTTTGTGGTTTTCTTTTGATTTTTCAGGATCAATACAAATTCTGCTATGAAGTGGCTTTGGAATACTTGAATTCTGGCTGATTGTCTAAACAGCACAGACAAAGCTCCTCCTTTCACTACCACAAACAAAGCAAGTCACTTCATGATGTCTGTGTAAAAGAGATGAAGACTTCTCAGTGTTATGCTTATACTGCTTTGTATAATTGGCTCTTTTTAAGAGCCCCAAAAGATGTTTATAAAACCGCTTGCACTGCCCGATTCCCACTCGGAAGCCGCTGCTTGGCACCCCTGTGAGCCTACACCAAACCACGTGGCAGTCCTTGAACACCGTATTCATGCTCAGCCATTGATGTGGTGAAGCAGCATAGTCCTCTGGTAAATAAGAGAGCACAATTATATTCTTATGAAGGAATTTGTACTTTTTCTGTTATATTTCGTTGCCTGTGATTCTCAGTTATTGTCACAGCCTAGTGTACATTTCTGTTCTGTGGAGAATGCTGTCTGGCATTTTGATAATATATGATTTTAGTTACATTTGTATTCTAACACGTGCATAATAAACGAATCATATGTAGCTTATCTGAACTAACAGAAGGACATGTACCAAATCATGTTAACTTTGTTGAGTTGTAATTTCTGTCTACTTTGTACCATTTCAGAGAGAGAATCTTGATAGAAGTGCAGTTAGAAAATGCAAAAGACAGGATGCTCAGATTAATATATCCAAAGCTTTTTCATTTGTTTATATTGTAAATATTTTTTGATTTCATCAAATTATTTATTCATTAAAATGATTTTTTTTGGTGAAGCACAGTGAGTGACAATCATTTTTATTAAGCCCTGGAAATGCTTACTGTATGATAGTGTAAACATTTGTTTACCTTGTATGGATTCTCAGCTCAATAAATAATTACATACATGATAAAATTTTGTTTAATTTAGTATCTCTTGGCATCTGAGTGCCTGCAACTAAGCCTCTTTTCTAGATTAAATCTGGTAAATACTGAGCTACCTCCAGTGACTCTTTATTGTGTGATCCAGTGTTGATCCAGCCAATAGCAAGGTCATAGAATCACAGAATCATAGAATGATTTGGGTTGGAAGGGACCTTAAAGATCATCTCATTCCAACCCCCCCTGCAATGGGCAGGGGCACCAACACTCGACCAGGTTGTTCAAAGCCCCATCCAGCCTGGCCTTGAACACTTCAGGGATGGGGCATTCACAGTTTCTCTGGGCAAGCTGTTCCAGTGCCTCACCACCCTCAAAGTGAAAAATTCTGCCTAATATCTAGTCTAAATCAGCTCTTCTTAGTTTTAATCCATTCCCTTTTGTCCTGTCACTACAACTCCTTGTAAAAAGTCCGTCTCCATCTTACTCATAGGTTCCCTTCAGGTACTGGAGGGTCGCAGTTAGGTCACCCTGAAGCCTTCTCTTCTCCAGGCTGGACAAAGCAAATTCTCTCAGCCTTTGCTGGGGACCCTGGAGCTGGATGCAGCTCACCAGAGTGGAGTAAGATGTGCTGTGCCAGTATATGAAAGAGGTGAATTGTGTGCTTAAAAATGCACTTGCACAAATGCAGGACCTGAAAAAGGCCCTGCTCTGAAGAAGAGATGGTGCTGTGCTGGTAGCACTTGGTCTTGTCACAGCAACCCTCTGCAGCCCTGGGCACTCACAGCCAGTCACTCTGTGCCCTGCTGCTGCTGTGGAAGGGGTGACGGTGCCCTTGCTCTTGAGATGTATGACTGCTGTGAGGGGGATGTCATTCCTTCTGTTCAAAATGTTAAAGATACCAATACTAGAACGGCTGCTGGGGGAGTTACTAAAAAAATCGTGAAACTGCTCCGTTACTAGAGCTGTTGTCAGTACTGCCAGTGGACAGGTTTACAGTGTTCAAGCTCCTGAGAATGGCTGTACTGACCTTCCATGGTGTTTGGATGGTTCCTCTTCTACAAAGCACTGACCAGTGTCTGAATATGCTGGGAATTGCCTTTGTTGCAGCAACAAAGCAGCAAAAAGGGGGAGTAAGTCAGCAATGGCTTGCTGAGCCATCTGCTGGAACTGCAGAACATTTTCTCACCCAGAAATTTCAAGGAGACATTGCAGGCAGAGCAACTGCTCAATACTTCCAAAGCTCTATGGGAAACCCAATTCAAGGATGTGGCCAACTGCACAGTATTTCAGCTCTTAAATGATGCTGCTAAGCCATCTGGAATGGGGGCAGTATCTATGTAAATGTATCAGTCAACCTGATACATTTTGAGAAGCTCTAAACCTAACAGATCCAGCTTGGACAGAATGACTCACAGCTTGTCAACTCCCAGTTCAAAACAACTCTAAAATTCAGATCTGAAGACACAAAGATAGGTTTCCTCTGCATCTGGAAAGCATCTCTTTTAAAGTGTAGCTGGCAGGTACTGGCCATTGCTATAAATTGAACAGAGCTACTGAAAAACTTAGGAAATACAACCCCAGTCCTGAGAAGAATGATGGTCCTTGGATAAACCTTGTAGCGCCGCAGCCTGTTGCAGAATGTGCTCTTACTCATTTTAAAACCCTAGTGTTAGGAAACAAAATCCAAACCTCTAACATCATATTCCTCACAATCAGCTTGACAGGCCAGGTATGCCAGCCAAGCACGCTTCCTTGTAATAATTATGGGACCATAAAAAGTTGGGTTCTGTGATCTATCCATTGATATATGCATGGACACATCCAATGTTTCAAAAAACCATAAGTAAGATTTGTGTGCCAAAAGAGCCCTTGGACAGAAGGTGATGCTGGCAATGTGATCCCAGACATGAAATGCAGCAAGAATCATGGATTTCTCTCCTGAGGACAGAGATTGCCAGTGCCAGCCAGACATTATTTCAGCTGCTGCACTCGTGCAGACATACTTTGCACAGGTAGGCCTTGGCGGGGCAAGGGGTAGAAGGAGATGAGGAGAAAAGAGTTCCACAGTGTTTCTTACTGTTTTACTGATAATTCTCTTTTTTTCCATAATTCTTCTGACATAGAGTTTAAGTTGCAGTCTGTCAGATGTTGTTCCAAAAGGCATTCTGCAAACTTCAATACTGTAAAACTGGAGCCAGCCAAAGAAAACACAGCAAGCAGCTTTGTGTCCTCACTCTCATACTACAGCAACCAATCAGTACAAATTACAGAGAAATCCAGGCTTTGGCAAAATAGTATTTTGCCAAGAAGAAAAAACAGATGAGGACTTCAGATGAAGCTGATCACATGGTTGGAGCACCTCTCCAATAAGAAAAGGCTGAGACAGCTGGGGTTGTTCTCTGGAGAAGAGAAGGCTCCAGGGAGACCTCACTGCAGCCTTTCAGTACTTCAGGGTGGTCTACAGGAAAGATGGTGACAGACTTTTCATCAGGGCCCATTGCAATAGGATGGAGGATAATGATTTTAAACTAAAAGAGGGTCAATTTAGATTAGATGGAAGAAATTTTTTCCATTGAGGATGGAAAAATGCTGGAACAGGTTGCCCAGAGAGGCAGGAGATGCCTCATTCCTGGAAACATTCAAGGACAGGTTGGATGAGGTTCTGAGCAACTGGTATCTAGTGGAAGGTGTTCCTGCCCATGGTAGCAGGGCTGGACTAGTACATTCCAACCAACACCATTCATTCAGGAGTTAGAAACAGAGAAAATGCAAGGGACCACAAAGGAGAAGAAGGAAGATATGAACATGGGGTGCTGATTGTCCAGAACTCTCAAAGTTATCTGGAGGGTGGCATTTTAGAGGAGGCAAAACAGCAGTGACAGCCATTGTAAGTGTTCATAATCCAACCTCCCTTTTCAGAAGAAAGTTCCATAAATGCGGGCCCAGTAGAGCTGCAGAACTTTGGGAGACATCAGTCCCAGGCTGGAACAGAGGGAGGGATGTTTTCTTAAATGCCCTGTATATAAGTGGTGTACATATATATGAATAAAGAGGTACTTTAAATGGTTTGCTGTCTGTATCACCCAACTCATCTCTCCAGGACTTGAGGTAGGTGATTTTTGCTAAGCTATTCTGAAAGAGAAGCAGTGGGGATGGTGAGAGAGGTGATGGCATGCAGGTAATCTGTTATCTTTATAACAGCAATGCTCCTGACAGCTTCCTGGGCTTCTTTATCAGCAAAATGAGTCTGTCCCTGGCAGGGTACCTTCATGGAGTACTAACAGCTTAAGGTCTACATCTAGTAAGATGAAAAAATAAAACATAGAAAAAACTTCTTACCCAGCTCTGTGTAATGTGTTTCAAAAAGGTGTGTGGGCAACAAAGACTTGATCTGAAGGTGTAATGCATCATCAAGTCCATCTTCATTTTGGGCTTCTCCTTTATCTGGTTCTGGCTCATCTTTAATATCTCTAAAATGTTTTCTTTTTATTTCATTGTATGTGAGTGTGTCCCCAGATACAACTGCTTACTGTATGTGCCCCTTCGCAGTCCCTTAATAACATGTAGCAAAGACAAACAGACTTTTGTTCTTTGAGGTGTGCCAATGGAGATAAATTGACACTTCCAGCAACAGCTGTGCCAAGCGTCTTCCCTTGGGAAGGCCTGGAGAAGCTGTAATGGCAGTAACAAACCTAAAGCTTTTGACATTACTCACTCCAAAACTGAACGAGGTCAGCTGCTGAGTCTCCTTTCGTGGTTGTTTTGAGTCTTGTCTCTTCTGTCCCTGCCCCCTCCCCCATATTAAGGATGACTAAAGGAAATTAAGTAAATTTAAAGTTTACTTGAGGTTTTACAGCCTTATTAGTTTTCTGATTCAAAAGTTTTTGGGTTGCTCTGCCTCCCAAAGTAACTTCTTAAAGCATTTGTGCATTAGCCTTCAGAGGCAGCAAGTTACATAGGCAGATCACTGTAACAGAATGATTTGTCGTATCATTTTGGATTTATTGTTGGCTTTACACTTATTTTGTCAACTTGGAGCCTTGCACTACAAAATCTCATCCATCCCATATCTCATGCCAGACACAGGGCTTTATTAAAATAAAAATTAAATTAGGAATAGAAAAAAAAATTTTACAGCTTAGGTCTATTGTGTGATGCTTGTTAGGGAACACAATGACCACTATCTATTTTGGGGCACAGTACCAGTAAAACCCAGCAGACCATGTAAAAAATAATGCTGTTTCTAATGGAGCTCATTTGTTTGGTTGGTTTTTGTAGCTTAGACCTTGTCTATATTGTGAAATTATAAACTGATGGGTGCATTTGCATTGCCTCAGCCATTTACATGCTCTGCCTGTGGGAGTTTTCCATACACCACTGGCATGAGGGAGTTTGTTGTGCACATCCCTGCTCAGCAGCCAGCATTCCCCTTCAGCATCCTAGCCCACTTTAATGGAAAAATCTTTCCAAAGCCTTGTCAATCTTTTGCAAACTGCAATAAACAACAGCAGCAAAATGCCTTCTTCACTCCTGCTGCTATTTCCAAGCAAATTTCTCTCTGGAAGGCTGAAAAGGCAGCTCCTGCCCTGGTTATTTCTCCAGACTCACCTCATCTGCTTCAAGCCTGAAAGCCACTTCCTGCTTCCCACACTTCCTCCAGGTCTTCACCCACTCTTGGGGCAAGGCTGTCACATTTCCACCTCCAAGGGCCTTCCCAAAAGATGCAGTGCCCTCTGGTGCTTCCACTTCCAGTCCTGTCAGCACAGCATGTGCTGCTCTTTCTCAATAATGTAACTTGGTGTGCTGGTTTGAAAGCAAAACCAGTGAGAGCCTCCAAATCAGAAATACAATTTAATAGGAAAAACTAAAATAAATGCAATAGTACAAAAAGAAAACACTAACAGAGTCAGGATACAACCTGACACCCTGTCAGTCAGGGTGTTGGTAGCAGTCCAATAAAATGGTGGCTGCAGTCGTCCAGAGTGATGGTTCTGTTGAAGCAGTGGTCCTGTAGAAAAGGTCTGGTCCTCACCTGAAGGTCCAGTGGTAGCTCTTGTCCTCTGGGAATCCAGTAGGTAAGGGCTGCCTCTGGTGTTCGAAATCTTAGCTTATATCCAGGATGGGATGCTTGGTTCCTCCCTCTGGGCTGAGCATCTCACAATGGGAGGATGTAATTTTATCAGTCAATATGGTGAGACTAGATGGGCCATTAACAGGAGATATCCCCCCTAGAGGGAGGATGGGTCATGGGAGAGATAAGGAACCCTGCCCCACCTGGTTTCCACAGCTGGCCTATTAACAGAAGATAGTCCAGACAGAGGAGGCAAGGGACACGGCCCCACCTGGTTTCAGCAGCTCATGAAGATGGTAATAGAATACGCTGCAACCCAAGACACTTTGGAGAGGTGGAAGGAAGATTTAAGCCTGGAAGGGGTTGGGGTCTACAAAACACTCTACCATGCTTTTTTTTTTTTAATATTGCTGGTAGGATTCAATGTACAAAGACACAGAAAAGGTGGGCCTTGGATATGAAAAGTGAGAATGATACATGCTGTAGGTTATCTGAGGGAATATGTCAGGGGAGATTCATATCTCACATTCACTGACAGTCTTTCCAAGCAATGGTATTTTTACTTCTGGAATTCTTGTATTGATGTGTTTTTACTAGCAGCTAGAAGATTTTTAATTGTATCTCTAAAGTTGTGATATTTCTAGCAATTGAGGTTTTTTGTGATGATGTGCTCGGGGGTCACAATTAAAACCTAAGTATCTTTCATGCTATACATACATTAATACTGCTGCCAGGCCTGAGTAAATGCAGTCAGAACTCCCAGTCCTACAAACACTTATATTAATATCCTCTTGTCTAGTCCAACGTACACAAAAAAATCAATCTGATACTCACACACATTATGCATATATGAGTTCATCAGTCCTTGTGCATGTCCTGTCATGATGCTATATTGAGTCTGGCTGGGATTAAGTTAATTTTCTTCGTAGCAGCCCATATGGTACTGTGTTTTGTACTTGTGATAAAGCAGTGTTGATAGCACATCAATATTTTAGCTATTGGTGATCAGTGTTTGCACAGCATCAAGACCTTCTCTGGTTCTCACTCTGCCTCTACTCCAGCAAGTAGCCTGGGGGTGGTCAAGACCAGCCAGAGTGGGAGGGAACACGGCTGGGACAGATGAGCTCCACTGACCAGAGACAGGATTTCCCACACCACACATCATCACACTCAGCAACAAAATGGGGATGGAGGAGGGGGAAGCAATTTCTAGGAGACTGGCTGGGCATTGGTCTGTCTGAGGGAGGGGGTGGGTGAATGCTTTTGCATTAATTGTTTGGGGCCTTTTTTCCCCTTTCTTCTTCCAATTTCCTTCACTTATTAAACTCTCTTTATCCCAACCCACATGTTACCATGCTTTTGCTCTTGCTGTTCTCTGGAAGGACTGTGCAAGTGTCTCTGTGGAAACTTAGCTGTTGGCTGCTGTCAGTCCACCACGGCACACAAAGGTTTGTAGGATTAAGATCTACAGACATCAGTCAACAATATGCTTCAACAAAAAACTTTAAATAGGAGCTTACTTGTCATAAAATGAATAGGGTTGCTTAGGGGCTCAAAATTAAGCACATGATGTATGTCATTAACAGAACATTTTAAAAATGAACCTAAATAGATGGAGCAGATTGGCCCACTCATTCAAAGTGATAAAAACATGGAATTTAATTGTGTGTGGCAGAAAATTTGGGGCAGACATTTGGCCCTCTCTATCTGTACAGTATTCCGTCCATTTTACACAATGTCTATAGCCAGCCCTTACTACAACAAAAAACCCTCTGCCAGTGCTTTTGCTATGCCATACATGAATGTTACAAGTGCAGCAGAGCCCTTCCTGAGAGATTCCAGGCCTGCACAACTGTAGACGCTGTACAAGGAGGTGGCATTTGACCCTGATGGGTTGCTCTCCCAGAAACTATTACCTTCAGATAACTCAGAAGGGAGAGCACCATGCTGGATCACATACTTCACACTCCTTTCACACATGAGGTTAACAATGACAGCCTCTGAAGAGACACTGGTATGTATGCAATCTCACTACTCTCTGTATTTGTAACCCTTAGAAGTTGAGCTGAATGCATAGAGAACTAACCTGCTGTTGTGTCTCCTTGAAATTCTGATTTATACAGTGTCTTGGGGTGATATATAACAATCAGCCTATAATATAAACCTTTTGGGGATGAAAAGTCTTGGGAGTGAAATACAGTTACTGCCTTGCCACATGAGAAGTGGGATGGCATTTTATGTTGGTCCTTGAAGACTTCACTGTCTTGGTGTTCTCCAGTCTGCACAGTTATGTGGGAATGCCTGGGAAACTCTTGCACGGCCAGGCTTAAGGGAGGTGACCTTTGTTGGACATGGACAGAAATTTAATCAGTATTACACACCACATAAACCAAAATGTAGCTTTGCTGTTACAGGGATCAGCACAGATTCAGCCACACTGAATTGCAGCCATGGATTGCAGCCCTGTGTTTTGGAACAGTCTACATCTGAAAACCAGCTTTTGAGCAAATCCATAGAGAAAGCACTGTTAAAAAACCATCTGCCAATGGCTTGCAATGCTTTTGCTTCATTTTATTCAGGTTAGGTTTTTTTCTTGGTAGGATATGAGCAAAATACAAGCCATCAACCAAACTAGATACTTTTCACATCCTGCTTCTTCAAGCCTGACTGTACCAACCTCTGTCGAGACCTAGCAAGAAAACAGCACATGCACAAATCTGTATCTCTTTCAATGACAATCAATGAAAGAAATGCAACATCAGTCTGTCTTCTGTCTTCTTTACACGGCCTTGCGTGGAGCTACAGCTCAGCCTGACAGCCAAAAGGGCCCAGCAATGAGTGCTGCTGTAATTGATTTGAATAAAAACTTTTGATTTATTAAATGAAACCTTTTGATATATTAAATTGTACTGTCTTTCTATCAGATGACAAAGCCTGCTGGTCAAATAGAGCTTCTCTCTCCTTCTGTTGGCACTCCTCTCTTCCTTCCTCCCTTCCCATTGCCAACCTTCCCTCTTGCCAAATCCCTCTGACCCACATTCTGGATATCTGACAACACTTAAGGATCAGTCTGTGGTCATCCTGTGTCTAGTTTGACAGGCAGCTTTGCCAAACCCATGTCCTCCAGTGAAGGCTCTCATTCCTGCTGGCAGCATTGCTCTCCTGTCTGCCATCCCACCATGTCTTTCAGCAGCACAGCCAGGGGCAGGGCATCATCTGATGAAGGTGGGCAGAGTTTTATTGCTTTGGGTGGTGTTTACCTTCCATGTTTTAAAATAGAGCATTCTCTGTCCTCCCAAGACCTCTGCTGAGAATGCTCTCTTGCAATATATGTACTTGTTGCATGAGATTTCCATTTAGCTGAGACTCTTAGGAAGACTTGAGCACCCTTCCCTAACTGCTAATACAACTACGAATTAATTTGTTACATTTCTTCTGGACAATGAAGATATAATTTAGTCCAGCCTTGAACATAAGACTACTAAATAGTTCTTGTTAGCAAGCAGTCAGAACAATATTGCAGTGTAATTTTCCACAATCAGCTGTGTCAAATGTACCAAGGTTATGGTGGTTTTTACTTTCTAGAGGCAGTTGGGCAAGAGCAGTGTCTTCCCTTTACAACTGATAAATGGCTACATGATTTGGCACGAGATTATTCAAGCAGAAAAATTAACTTCAAATATTAATACATTCAGCAGCCAGTCAGACAAATTGCTTGTTCTACAAGCGCCAGAGTGGTCATGGGGGGATTTTCCTTCTGCTTTCAGGAAACCTAAGCTTCAGAGCAGTGCTCGGCCAGGCCAGCAAGCCCATCAATCAGCTAACAAAGTTGGCAGCAGCTAACGCATCTTCAGTTCTCTCTGGAAAGGAGGCAGGAGAGAAAAAAAGCTTGGCCAACTTGGCCAATGTCTGCCAGGATTTTCAGAAATCTCTATTTCAAATAAAACACACGTGCCAGGGCTCTGACTCATCACGGCCATCTGAGGACCCTGCTAGGAGCCTGCCTACCCCAAAACTGTTTTTCCATGCCCATGGGGTGAGTCATCTCGAAAAGGTCCGTCTGCCTCCACAAACTGACAATGATGGTGTACCTACAAGAAGGGCTACCATCACCTCCCTTCTCCTCTTGCATATTTTACACCTAAATCCTTTCAGAAAGAACAAACCTGCTGTTTAAAGTAACATGCTATATGATAATATAAACAATTGAGGAAATGGAGTTTATACACATATATATAAATTATAGCAGTAGAGTTTAAAATTAAAATGCTCTCATCAGTTAGTGAGAATGAAAAATCCCTAGATCACTTTAACTCTTTCCAGTTTTCAAGCATTTGCATTTATGTATTTTGTGAAGAGCAATGTTCTCTTAAAACTGATCATAACTGAACTGGACATGGACTCAGAAGCCAGTCTGTCAGCGTAACTTATCTCTAGATAAAAAAAAAGTGGAGAGGAAGAAAGGCATTACCACACACAACACGATACTTGCTGTGTGGAGTAATTATTGTGCTCTTTGTACTTACTTAATTGTCTGGTTGTAGAACTTCAGAAAATATTTCTAGTATGGGAATATTTGAAGAAAGCCTTTAGGGGTGAAAACAAAAGCCAAGATGACTGTTGCAACACAACTCAGATAAGATTACAAATATAAATTCTGTGTTCAACAGGCAGAAAACACATTTATAATTTTATCATTTTACTCAAAGCTTCCTTAAAATCTATAGCTTCATTGAGTATAAATGTATTTTCTCTATAACGTATGGCACTGAACTGAACCAATCAGGAGGTGCTGTTTGTGCTCTGAGAGCTAAAGCAATTCCATAAAATATGCAATATATTTGTCAGTAAATGTATAGATGGGAAAGTCATTAACATCACGAATTTCACCTTGTTGATGTATATGTTAGCATATTTTTTTATTATAACTCACAGGTGTGAAGTTCTAAATACACTTCACATGGTGATGAGGTATCCAACTGATCTGGCTTCCAGAAGACATTAAACACTACTGACCCGTGGGAGTGGATTGCTCCTACTGGGCTTGGAATTAGTGGCATTGCTGCTCCAGGCCCAGCTGACGCAAGACACAGTCTGCTACCCATAGGCTGCATTCCTACTGCTGACTGAGAAGGGCCCAGCCGTGCCAGCACATCCAAGCCATGGATACGCTTATTACAGACCCTGAGCCTCCCACATCTGTCCCTACACTGAATAAATATGGCTAAGTCCTTTGGGGAGAGACAGACGTGTGTAACAGCTCCAGACTTGGTCTCCACACTTTAATTTAGATGGGAACAGCAATAATGTAGTCTTCATTTAAACGAAGGATTTTTATATCCCTTAACAGCAGGTATAGAGTGTAGAAGATTTTTTATCAGTATTGCACAGGCAATGTGCATATTTAATTTAAGAGTTTCTCTTCCCTCAGAAGAGACCACAAAAAACAAAACCTCCATGGACTGTCCTGATTGTATGCTATCAAAGAGCAGTTTTGGTGTCTCATATAAGCAGATAGATCTCTGAGCCTTCACAGCTCTTTAGCTCTTCCCTTGACTAGCCCAGGATCCCACTGGGAGAAGGCTGTCCAGAAGAAACCCACCTTCTGCCCTCTGGCCCCGGCTGAGCTGCTGGCCCCAGCAAAGCCAAGAGCAGAGAGGGAAAGCTGAGCTGTGCTGCACACAGCTGGTGAACTTTGTTTTCTCCTTAGGGGGTTCATGCCATTCACTGCTGTCCTTCTTGGCTCCTTCCCAACTTTTTTTCTGAGGAGCTATGTGTATGTTGTACAGAAAGAATGGATAGCATTCAAATTAGCCATTCTGTCTCTCTCTGCAAGGTACCACAAATCATCCTCATCTTCTAGCATCTGTTTGTGCTAGACTATGTGGTGCTACCATTTTTGGGTTAAGTTCTTTAAATGCAGTTATTTTACCCTAAGCACATCCACATATATCTGTATCTATTTTGATATGGATTTTTTGCTTATGGAAAAGGTCAAAGGCTTATGAGCAGTTTAACTCATTTGTATTACTTGCTGCCTAGATAACTCTTCATAGATTTGTTCAAAAACCAATTTGCTGTTACTTCAAATATTTCTTCAAAGGAAATTATTTTTTCACTATAGTGTTTTCATTCCACATTCCCTGACCTCAAACTATTCTAGTCCATGAATAAGTCTATTTCTTGTAGAGAAAGGAGAACCCACCACAATTCTCTGAACAATGAGAAGGATTCAGCTTTGGGAGAAAGACCATTGAAAAAATTCACAGGAAAAGACAGTACAGTCACCCCATTTTTTCTGCAATTACCAGACCTGGGACTAGCTCACATTTCTGATTTTTCCTCCAGGGAACTTGTGCTAAGCAGTAGCACCACTTTGCTCTTTCATGTAAAACCCAGTCTCATCAATACTTTTCCAACAGACACTCACTGCATTAAATAATTTTCCAGAGATAACAATCTCCAAAGCCAGCTTCTATCAGTGAAATGCATTTACAGAAGGATCCTCTTCACTGATTCACTCTCTCATGCCTTGAACAACTTTGGGCCTTGAGTCGAGGGACAGGAAGAGGGGGGCCAAAACTACCCAGCTTCATAAGGACACTTTCCCTTCCTGCACAGCAGAATGTATGAAGTTGACGCCAGCCTACTCAGCTGGAACAGCAGCACTAATGTGAGCATCATGCTCCCGCTCGCAAGGACTTCTCCGAGTACCTGACAGCAGCAAAGCTGTTGGCTCCTCAGTGCTGCCCTGCTGACCAAAGGTGCCTGAGCCACAGAGGGCTCTGGTCTGCACCACGGGGACCCAAAGAGCCGGATCTCACCAGCCACTCAGCCTCCAGCAGTTGGGGGGTATGTGGTACAAAACGCAGCACTGCCACACAAGTGTCCTGGGTTAATGACTTTGCTAATGACGCACCCTTCTGGAGAGCTCCTGGTGCTGGCAACCCCTGCCCACTGCCATCCGTGCGTCTTCCTGTGCCGCAGGACAAGGGAAAAAGATTCCCCTCTCACATGCAGCCATGCAGGAAACACTCCTGCCTCTCTGAAAGATGACTCTGAATGATAAACGGCATAAGCCAGGAATCTTGGCAAATTAAAAAGTTTAATTTATGATGCTGCATAATTCTAGCTGCTTAGCAGGTGTGACATTACTTGCTTATTTGAAAGCCAAAAGAGGTAAATTAGATGAAAATGTGCTTTGTAGGAGGTTGTTAATCAGAAAGGACTGCTGGCTCCTTCAAACTGCAGGTGTTCTCAGCCAGTGGACTGTGCCACCAGCAAAGGCCTCCCAACCCCATGGGTTCGCGGCTGCCCGTGAGGGCTGTTTGCCTTGTTGGTTTTGGCAGCAGCTGAGAGGTCTTTAACAAGGCAGCTTTCCCTCAGAAGGGCTCAGCTCCTATTGCCTTTTCCCCCAGCACAAGAGCTGATCACTGATTCTCAGCAGGAACTGGCACAGCTCCTTGGCTTATTCAGTGTCCTACAAATAGCTGCTGAGCAAAGCGATTCTGGGGAAAGAGAGAGAGTAACAACTGTCTGGAGCCATTCCCACCCAGTGTAAGAGCAAAGTTCATCAGCCAGGAGATTTCTTTTGTATCCAAAAAGAATGACATTAATCTCTGTAACAGAAGAAAATTAGTTTCTCTGTTTGGCAAAGTTTTACTATCACTCACGGTTGCTACTTCACTTGCTCAAAAATCTGAAATCACCTAAGAAAACAAGTCACAGAAGGTCCAAGACCTTGAGAATAGAAATTGCTACAACACATATACAGGAATAAAACGTGCCTTCCAGATCTTCAAGTGGTTTCATCCAACATTACTTGGAAGTAAATGTTAATAACTATGAGGGAGGGAGGGAGCTAAGTGCCTATAAGCAGTTAGAAAAAACTGATGTTGGCACTCAGATTTAAGGCATCAAGGGCTCAGGGATCTGTCCTAGGCTATGTCACAGACCCTTGCTGGTCCTTTAGCTTGATTGTGTCACCTTCAATTCTCCAGGTTACTACTGAAGAGACACAAAAACAGGAGTAAAAATCAGTACAGCAAAGCCGTATTTGAAGCCTAGTTTCATCATCAGTGTGCAGACAGGATCTTCCTGTGACATGATATGAAACATTCCTGCATACTCCTTAAAATATCCTTTTTCTGTGCTATGTGACTCAGATTGCCAATTTTTTTTTTCTTTTTTAAATTCCCATCTCTATAGGTCTCTGCTGGCTTTTGAGCCTCTCAAGCAGAGCACAGCTCTCAGGCAAAGCAAGCCGTGAGAGAGAACCAAAACCCACAGCCCAGAAGGTCTCCAGCTGGATGCAGTCAGGTCGTCAAGAAGTCTCTCCACTAAGGTCTGTACTGAACTCGCCATGCCACTCCTTCCAGGCACACATTTCAGTCCTGTTGTGTTTCCCTTCCCTTCTCCCAGTGTAATAGGTGTGATTCAATATTTCATGGGGGGTCTGGAGTGTGCATGTGGAGGTGATGTTGAGTAAATCTGAGTCTGAGGGGAAATTAATCTTTCTACTAACTCCTGCTCATATTTCTAACTCAGTTGAACCTCCTAATTTATTGTCACCTCCACCATTCGTAACAGCTCCCTAATAGGGCATGAAATACCAGTGAAATGAACACCAGATTTTGAAGAGCCCAGAGCAAATACGTCCTTCTGGTTTGTCATTGCCATTTATTTTTTGAACTTTCTTTCCCTCCTCTTAAGTCCTTGATTCGATCCATGACAGTTTCTTTGCAGCTCAGATGGCTACTCATTTTTTACACCAGATTTTGTGACACACCGTATCAAAAACCTTACTGAAAGCTCAGAACCGCTTAATCGATTTCATTCCCATCATCCATTAATTTAGTAATTCTATCAAAAAATAATCTAGCTTGGGTGGTACGATTTGTTCTTTGTGAACGTGCACAGATTTTTTTTCCTTGGGGTTTTCTATCCCTCAGAGATGTATGGAGTTCTTTTCCACTTAGTATTTCATTACTGAACAACAGTCTGATATTAGACTCACCAGAAGACACACTCTGACAGCCATGGCAGGTAGAAAGAATTTGCAGGATCCTTACAGTCATTCCACCGCAGTATGGTGGGAATCAGCTAGTTTTTAAGACAAGTGACATCCCAAATGACCCACAGCACATGGGGAATCTGGTGGTTTCAGTCCTGCCATTGTAAGATTCCTTATTACTGCTTTCCCTCCCAATAGCTTTGCATCTGCGTCCTCCAAATGTTTTTGCCATGTCCTGAAATCCCAGGATCCATTTCACGATGCACGACAGAGTCTTTGCTTTTAATCCCATAGGGTAGCACATCATGTTCCCAAACAGAAAAGTGCAATTGTATCTTGATCAAATTATCAGCAGACAGCGGGTTTTGAGAGAAACATTTTTAAGAGGAATTATTTCTTGTTTCCTCCCACTGAGAAATGGAGTGTACTAGGACAGGATAAACTTGCAAACAAATGAGATATTCTGACACATCTGGATCAATCAACTTCTTCAGGTTTATCTTCTAGGTGAGAAAAGCACTTTGAAGCCTGATGGGGCAACTAAACAATGAACTGCTCAAAGGCTGTCATTTTCAGCTCATCAGTCAGGAACTTCTTCTGATTCCAGGTTTTTCATTTCTCAGCCAGGGCATTAAGCAGGTGGGATGTGTCATTTTCAAACTTTAACAGGTGTTCATCTGTTGTGATTTCAGCTACTGTCCCTCAGTGCTGACCCAATTTGGGCAATTTAACCTGCAGTGGCTGTTTGCTGAACATGGACAGTTTTCTTCTGGGAGCCCACAGAGAAGACAGGGTGGAATTAATAATTTTAAAGCCCAGTTTAAAGGCACTTGAGAGTTTTACTGGCCCTTATTTCCCTTCCCCATTATTTTTTCACAGAATGTTCTGATAGACTAATTACCATATGGATTGCATTAGATATATTTTTGCTTTATACAAGCTGTACAAGTCTCTGTTAATGTGGATAATCAAGTTCTGATTGCATGATGTGGGGGACAGAAAAGTTTGAGAACAAACGGTCTGTAACACATACCTTGTTCCCCTCCCTTCCATTCACTTTTTTCTGGTCCCAGTCCAGAATTTTTTTCCTAAATGTTGTTTGGAAGCAGTCAGCTCCAAGAGTACCTCAGGCACAGCAGACAGGCTCTAGCAGAGCTTGAAGAGCAGGGAGAAAGAAAAGCTGAAAGAGGGAGGGAAAGGGAGAACCAAATACGTCTTTATCAACTCTTTGAATAACTGAAAGAAGCAGGGCAAAAGGGTAGAGATTTGACTTTAAAAGCTCTGTTAACTTTGTTTTTTCCAAAGGAAATTTTCCTCTACACCTTATTATTACAAGATCAGAGATGGTTCATGTGTACTGCAGAGGCTGTGGTCACAAAGCACATTCACAGTGAAAAACCATTTTGATTTCTATTTGCTGTTTCCTTGCCATACAGAGACACTATCAACACCTGCATGCAGACCATGGACCTCAGCCCAGCAGGACTCCCAGAGAAGTTAACAAATCTCATTTAACCTACTCAGTCTCTGCTAGGAAGCTGTGATTTCCAGCGTAAATAACAAAATGGCCTATACACACTATTTCTGAAATCTGAGGACAGTGAGACCACAGAACTGTCTGATGCCTGGCCTGATATTTGCTATGACTTTCTATAAAAGATCCTCATTGGAAAAGATATTGAGGGCCCTCTTCCTGGGAGCAAGCCATCATCCACAACACACTCACTTCTTCCTGCCAGCCAGCTTGTCAAAGCCTGCTTTCTGAAGCTCCTGAACAGCACCACTCTGCTTAATTGCACAGCCTGTGCTGTCACACACTGTGACAGGACATTTTTCCCCTTGCTTCCTGAGCACACCTCCAGTTAGGTTAAGGCATGCCTGAAGGGTCACAGAAGCATCCTTCTGAGCTTTGGGAGGGTCTCCACCGGGACAAAGAACATTTTCAGGCTAAGCTGAACTTACTTTGTTATTTCTTCTGGCCCTTCTTTCCCAGGTCGTGGCCTCCACTGGGCTTTGCGCCCAAAGACACTTTTTCTCAGGAAGGTGCAGACAGCAATGCCTGGATTTTCCCTTTTTATGTCAGAGCGGCTCAGGGCTTGAAATGATTAGAGGTGATTAGTCTGACCACTAAGACATTTACCGCAAGCTTGCTAACTGGATCCCATCTGATTTTTGTCAAGAAAAACAAAGCAAACCACCATTTCAATGACTTAGAATGAGGAGCTGATTTATACTTATTTCAGTAGAAAATTTAAGCCTTTACGAAGAGGATAAAGTTCCACTGAGACTGAGTGACAGATCCTAACATAAGAAGCTTTAGCATTTTATTCATTTATAAGAGTGTATTTGTATTCACTGTAATGCGTGACAATTCCAAATAACCATCTCTTTTTAAAATGTGCTTCCATTGAAATATGTTAACAGAAACCTGTGTTCAGAAATCCAGTATTTGCAACATATTTTATGCAAATAGCTATCCTTCAAGGTTAATGTCTGTTCTCCAAAGGTGGGGAGAGAGTTCTTACAGTCTTGCTAGAATGAGGGACTGAATCTGCAACCAGCAGAAAAAAAGAGGTTAAGTCCTGATTTCACCTTGCTCCAGCTGTGACAATGCATTGACCTCAGTGCTGACAGCCTAACTCAGGTTTAACCAGATCTGCTGGCTTTAGTCAGTATTTCCCTCACAGCTGTACTAACATTATCCAGCCACGTGCTGCAGCTCTGCTCTATGTTTCCTCCTGCTATTCTGGTAGGTGTGCTGTGGTTTATGACTGAGTAAATAAAAGGGACAAGTGTGAAAGGTTAAAATCTTTCATCTAGCTCTTCAGAGGCAAAGAGCTAATGTACTAACTAGCATCTCCATGGAGGAGAGGCATCTTGAGAAAAATGAAGAGAAAGCAGGAGGAAACCAACATTTTGAAAAATGACCCACAACTTCAAAAGAGCATTAATCTCCCTACAGATAAATGTTCTGAGGTTAGAGAACACTGAGGATGTTTATAGATACTGTGATAGAACTTTTCAAAGGCAAAAATAGGAGTAATTGTCTTCCTGACATTCATGTTTATTGCTATAGTTGTTGTTCTTCTTCTTCTTCTTATTATTATTATTATTATTGAGTATTTATGTTTCAAAATTTCCTCTGCAGTACCTTAAGGGGTTTATGATAGACACTACAGGAAAGCTTAAAATAGGTATTTTAACTATAAGGATGTAAAACAAGTAGAATGCGGTTGCAGAAAAACAGCTGCATCATCTTTTTCTCTCTCTGTGTGTGTGTGTGTTAGATGCTGGGTTAGATCTCCAAATTAAATGTCTCCAAAACTTGACCGGAGGATGACATTTCTGTTTTGTGGCAGCTCTTCAGGTTGTGACATTTATTGTTGCTGCTGTGCTTTTTTCTCTTTACAGGGATGAAAACAACCTGTTTCCGTTGTTCGCACAAAACAGAAGCACTGGGTTTCAGCCTCCAATGCCTGTGCCTGTGGCCCCTGATGATGGCAAGGCTGCCACAGGACACGGGGCTCTACTCTCTCGCTTTTCAAGCCGTCAGAAAAGGCCTTGCTGACACGGATACCTTCCTGTAAAAAAGCCTGACCGGTGAAGCAGCCTGTTTCCTGTATGATAAATGAGCAGCACGTACTAACCAGCTCTAATGGGCAGGATACGGGTGAGTGGCTCAAAATTGGTATAAGAATAGGAACAAATGGAACGGACTGAGGGATAGGAAAAATGCCCATTTGCAGTGCATTTCTTGTCACAAGAATAGAGATGGATTTCTCTAAGCACAATGATATCCCCTCTTGCCCCAGTGGCAGGATTTTTGAAGAGGGTGCTGCCACTGCAGTTTCTGATTCAATGGGATCAGAATGGAAATGACACCAGGCTTATTTAAAATTCGCATCCCAAATATTTTTTCTTTGCATATTTACACTGTTGATTGGCATTAGCATGCAGTCTGGTACCAGATGAAAGCACAGACTAAGTTCATCAAAGATAACAAGTAATTCTGAGTAATGACTAAATGGCATTCCTAGATATCTACTCTTAAAAAAGAAAATGAATAGTTCTGGTTGTAATTACCAACTCAGTTTCCATACACTAAGCTAGCATTTATGAATATCGAACTAGGCTCTAATTGACTATGTTAGCTATGTGTCAGTTTACTTTTCTAATGCAAAAAAAATTCAGTTGTTATCACTAGAACTGTTTGTTAAAGTTGAAAGCAGATAAATCATTAATAGGGATGTCATTTATTCATTACGGTTAAAATATATATCTCCACTTGTCACTTGGATGAATCTAGTTTCTTTTCTCATCTCAGCTTATTGACATCACAGAAGAAAAGAGCTTCTTTACTGCATTCCTGTTGGAGCTTAAAGCCTTTACAATTGTTTATTGATGAACTAGTATTTTGAAAATCAAGACTGCTGAGGCTTAAGATTGTAGTGACAATTACATGGTGTTTTGTTGCAAAGCTACAATTTGCATGGGATTGATGATAGCTTGACATTAAGCAAATAAGGTATTATTATTGTAATTTACTTCAGAATTTTGTAGAAAACACTGCCTTGGTCCAATGCACAGATTTCTACGGCTGCCCGTGCTATGGTATCTCCTTCATGCAAAAATTTAACCACTTCAATACCTTTCACCTTGGCATTTGCAACTGCACAATGCAAATACAGATCTGCCGAGCCCTGTCCACACTAAGGCATGGGAGTAACTCCTTCCAGGGGACCAGTTCTGCTGCAGATTACTTTTCTGTGTTAAGGAGTTCATGCACCCAGCTCAAGAGGACTAGCCCTGCAAGGCCTGCTATGAGTGTATGGGGTAGCATACAAGCCTGAAAGATATTCCTGCTAGATGAACAGATCTTTCATCATTTTCTAACATATTTATTGCCACCTGTGCTAATAGCTACATCCTCACTAGAAAACAACTAAATAAATTCATTGTACTGAAAACACCTTGATAGACCACCGATTTTAAAAGAACATCTGAAAAGCTTGGCACAGCAACAGAGAACCAGGCAAGATGCTCTTCCTGCCATACTTAGTACCAGGTGCAAGGAACTACTTTAGGACATTTAGACACTGCATATGCCTGTCCTTAAATTTACCAGTAGGAAAACAATTGTATTCAACACAAAAAAATATTATGTGGCAAGCAGGCTAAAGCCTGGGAATTTTGAACCTCGGCTCTTACGCTGGCAGCTTTTCACCCATGAGGAGTTTATGATGCACAGTGAAAAACATTTGTTCTTTCTTGGGAGATGAACTTTAGGATTTGGTGCTACAACCTCAAGGCTAATCTTTATCTTTCCTAGCTGGATGAGTGCAAGAGAAAACCAGGAAGGCACTGTCCACTCCAGTGCTACTCACTCGGGGGCAGCTTGATGCTGATCTGCATCTTCTTGGAACATGCACTTTGATGGTTCAACGGTGTGTTGGCAGCCCGACCTTCAGTGCTTCAAAATCTTACTGAAAGTCAACAGTTCTGATGTCAGTGAGGACACACAGGCGCCCTCAATTCCAATGCAGGTCCAGCTGCACAAACACTTGGAAGTTAAATTGCCCATTCAGTGTATCTCTTGCCCAACATCTTTATCAACATGAGCTTTGAATTACATGTTTCTGTTGAAACCGGGCATGTGCTGGTGGCACATTCAGCTTTAATAATGAGAAAATTAAAGTCTCTGGTGTCCTGTCAGCTGTCCAGGAACATAAACTCCCCACATAGAGAGGGAAAAAGTTTGCTTCTTTTAATGCCAATTAGTGGCGTGACATCTCAGAGACTGCCAGATCTAAGAAAATACTGCACACTTTGATAAACCTCATGCACCTACATAACCTAGTATTGCACTGGGGGCATGTATGAATTAATGGTACAGATCTCACAAGATGAAATACGGTGGTGGATGCTTTAATACACCAAGAGGATTATTCACTGCTGACTAAGTCAATAGATTTTTTAATGAAGTATTTTTGCAAGCAGGTATCTTCCCATCTCCACATTGTTTCTGAAAGCAATGACAGCATATCCATAATTTTCCTTCCTGTTGTTCCCTATTATGACTTTACTTGTTGAGTGCATGTTGATGCAATTTCCGTGTCCTGTATGAGCCACTGTTTTGTGTTTTATCACTTAAGACTTTCAAGTATTATTACCTGAGTCACAGAATGTAAACTTCACAAGACAGCAGTGAAATATTTGAACACCACAGATGAAATTTATTTTATTTTTATTTGTATTGAATTTACTCAAATTGCTAACTATTGAGAATGCACAGAGTATACCATTACACATGTATTTCCAGAGTTCTTATTGTTTTCATTATTAATGTTCTATAGTTTAATCTTATTTTAAAAAAAATTAAAAATATGTTTTTCATTCATTTAAATCCATAAAGATTTGTGAATTCTAACATAGAATAAGATCAAGAGATATCTTCTGTGTGGTGTCTTTTCCCAGTTGACTCCATGGTATACTAAGTGCAATGATAATGTGTCCTGTGCATCCCAAAACATCACTTGCCAAAGAGCAATACAGTGGATTGCATATTCTGACTGGCCAACTCACTTTTGTCATTTTGAGTTTCAATAGCAAATTGTTAAACAGAAATAAATGAAACAACATAGGCAATATATTTATTATATTCTTTATCCTTATCCTTTATGTATTAAAAATACATTGTTCTTGTAAATCTACAGCAAAAGGCAAAAAGGTCCAGTGATGCTGCACCCTCTGGGGCAGAAGCTGCTGACAGCAGTTAGGTGTGAAAGCCATGCTAAGCCCAGCAGTGCAAGCAAATGAAAGGAGAAGCTGACAAACTCAGCACACAATCTGTCTTGCAAAGGGCTGGTGGAGAATGAAGAATCCTGTTGCTCATCTCTATGTCTGCTGAAGCATTTTCAGCAGGTACATGGCCAGGACAGGTAAGTGTACAAAGGGTGGAAGCAGAGGCAGGCATCCCAGGAGAAGTATAGAGTCTGACATATAAAGGCTGACTTGGAGTTGAGTCTGCCAAGGGATGTCACGGACAACCAGAAGGGGTTCTACAAGTTCCCAAATATCACAGAAAACATGGCTCCACTGCTGAATGCATCAAGGGAACTGGTGACATATGATATGGAGAGGCTGAGGTACTCGGTGCCTTTTTTGCCTAAGTCTCTACAAGGAAAACCATCCTTCAGGAATCCCAGGCACTTAGGATCAGAGGAAAAGTCTGGGGTCAGGAAGACTTACCCTATTGGAAGAGGAGCAGTTTAGGGAGCACTAGAACCAAGGGGATGTACATAACTGCAGGAGCCTGACAGGATGCACTCATGAGGGAGCTGGCTAATATTGCAAGGACATTCTCGATTATCTTTGAACAGTCATAGCAACTGGGAGAGATAACTGAAGACTTCAAGAGAGAAAATACCACTCCTACCTTCAAGAATCCCAGAATAACTATCCAGAGAAATACAGGCCAGTCGGTCTCATATTAGTCTTTTATGAAGGTGTAGGAGAAAATCGTCCTGGAAAGCATTTCCAAATATATGAAGGACAAGAAGGTTATGGGAAGTAGTCATCAAGGATTTACAAAGGGAAGAACATGTTTGACCAACCTGATAAAGGCATCAATAGCCTTCTACAATGATATGACTACTTCAGTGAACAAGGGGAGAGTGGTGGATACTGTTTACCCTAAATAAAGACTTCAAGATCAAATCCTGTAACATCATCATGGACCAGCAGACAAAATTTAGGTCAGAAAAGTGGACAGTGATGTGGATTAGAAGATAGCTGAATGACCAAGTCTATTTTGTGATCTGTGGCCCTAAATCCAGTTGGAGGCAAATCTCTAGTGGCACAAGTCATGGGGCTCAATACTGGGGCCAATACTGTTCAACACCTTCATTAATGACCTCAGTTATGGGGCAGAATCCACCCTCTGCAAGTTCACAGCAATATAAAAGAGAGGAGTGGTTGATACACCAGATGGTTGTGCCACTATTGAGGGACTTTGACAGGAGAACAGGGCAGAGAGGAATCTCATGAAGTTCAACAAAGGAATGTACAGAGTCCCATATACAGAGAGGAATAATTCCAGGCAGCAGCACACACTGGGGACAAGAAGCTGGAAAGCAGCTTTGCTGAGGAAGACCTTGGATTCCTGGCAGATAACAAGCTGTCCCTGAGCCAGCAATGCACCCCTGTGGCACTGAAAAGCCAACAGTGTCCTGGGCTGCATTAGGAGGAATGTTGCCAGCAGGTAAGTTATTCCTCTTGTGTATTCAGAACTGGTGGGACCACACCTGGCGTACTGAGTTCAATTCTGGGCTCCCCAGTACCAGATGGATTTTGACTTTCTGGAGCAAGTCCAGCTAAGGGCCACTAAGAGGATGAAGGGATGGTGGCATCTCTCCTATGAAGAAAGGATGAGAGGGATGGGACTGCTCAGTCTGGAGAAGAGAAGTCTCGTGGTAATTTACTAACTTATATAAATATCTTATGGGAACGAGTGAAAAAGACAGGGCCTGGTTCCTGTCAGTGGTGCCCAATGACTAGAGAAGAGTCAAAGGACACATTAAACCACATGAAACTGCATCTGAACATGATAAAACACTTATTACCATAAGGGTGGGCTAACACTGGATCAGGTTGTCCCAAAGGGCTGTGGATACTCCATCTGTGGAGAAATTCAAGGTCTGACTAGACGTGAGTGAGCAATGGGGTTGGACCAGAAGGTCATAGAATCATAGAGTGGCTTGGGTTTGAAGGGACCTTAAGTATCATCTAGTTCCAAACACCCACCATTGGCAGGGATGTCACTCATAAGATCAGATTTCTCAGGGTCCCATACAGCCTGGCCTTGAACACTTCCTGGGATGGTACCTTCTAACCTCAACCATTCTGTGATTCTGTAACAATGGATATAATCTGGCTCGTCCATTCCGCAGATTTAGGGATCCTTTTTTATTTCATTACCACCTACAATGGGTCATTTTCATCAGATAAAATTTTGCAACTGGATTGTACCTGGAGGTTACACTTCCAATGAAGAGACTGATCAGGATGATATAAGGGAAGGAATCAGCCATGACTTCCAGTTTAATCCAGCTATTTCAGTGCATAATACATCCTCTCACTTAGTGTCAGTCAACAGACACAGTCTATCCCATGATTTCACAAGGGCAATCAAACAATGGTCACATCATAACAAATTAGTAGAACTCTGTTGGCATTGTCTGTGACCTTAGCTCACCCCTGTCCAAGATAAGTTACCTGAAGGACACTAACCAAAGAGCCCAGGTCAGCAACAAGAGCCTTTATAAAAAACATGGACAGGGTTAGGACCGAGGAATTGCAAGGCAGAATTTTCATCACAGTAATTTTGCTGGACTACTCCACAGGGAGCTGTAGAGAGAGCTAGGGGGTCTCAGACAGTAGACATTCCAGGATCTGTAAGTTTATAAATACTTTCCCTGAACCAAAATCCCCATTCAGAACACAACTAAACTTCAGGAAAGTCTTAAATCCCATTTTATGTGGCTTAGGACCATTTCTTATTAGAGCTAGAAAGACTAGATATAAATCTCTGTCCAAAACAGTAATCCTCTTATATTTCATTACTAGCACCACAAGCCTCTGTGAAGCGGTCTCCATCAGAACCATAACAACACAGGGCTGTGCCTAAGCTCTCTATCCCAAGTTCAGTCACAGCAAACCCACTAACACATTAAATCTGTGCCTGCCTTTGATTTATTAGTACTCCCTAAGCCTTTCCACAGTCAGGTATGGGTCTGAGGCAGCAGCTAGCAGCTGAGAAGGAAGGTAAAAGATACTCCAGCATCACATCTCTGCTATGCCTGACTATGGGAGCACTTCATTTCAGGACATGTTACCTTAACAAGCTGCTGAAGACAGTTCAAACTAGTCTGGTATTTTGCCTTCTATGAATTGGATAATGTATAACTCCTGGCTGAGAGCTGGTAACTGACTACAGGGGCTCTTCTGCTCCATCTATGGGAAAATTCAAACAGGTGAATTCAAGCTGATTTTTGTCCTAACACAGTTCCTAAGTGCTCACATGGGCATTTACTGAGTTGCAGTTGTCAACCATGACTAACAGAAAAGGAGCAGCTAAGACCAGCTTCCGACTTTCTCCTCTTGGTTCCATGTATTCTAATCTGCTCAGCAAGATGCTAACCATGTCTTCCACTGGGTTGTGAAATTTGCTTAAGCACCAAGGAGAGTTTGACTGGACGAAACTAGTCAGGTTAGACTAGTGTCTTTGTCTTTTGGTTGCCTGGGGCATGAAATGTCCTGTGCTGGGACTGTCTGCGCCTACTCAATGGCTCTCCGAAAACAGATGCTGCCTTTAAAAAATCTTAAGTTTGTTTTAGCCTTTGCTACAGGCAGGAAAACTCAGCTTTTTGATGGTAACCTATGAGACGAAGGACAAGAATACAAAAGTTTGGTGCTTCATCATCAGGAAAGTCAATGCATACTTCCTGGGAGATGGCCCTTCCCAGTAGTCACTTCTGACTGTACGTGCTTAAGACTATTACTGCACACAAGTTGCTCTTGATAGACATTTCTTTGCTATTCATCCTCCAAATGCATATTTTGTCCCCTCACTTTTGCATACATACAAATTTTTGTTTCCAGCAAGCAAGCCAGTCAAATAGCAGCTCTGTACATACCTTTTTTAAAAAAATATATGGAAGTCTTGGAACATGCTTAACTTTCTTTCAGTAGGGTAGTAGAGTACAAGATAGTACTCTGCAAATTAAGAACAAGTGCTTCACTTTTTTCACACAAAATTTGGTATAAATTATTTTTAAATTATTCTTTAGCTAAAAATGCCATTGAGTGCTTCTGCTGTTGCACTCAGCAGCCGTGTAACAAATACACTGTTGATTTGTCACAGGTAGCCATGGCTATTTGCTGTCGAACTTTTAAGGGAGTGCTATTATATTCTACTTGCTTCCTGTAAGCAAATAACAACCTGCAGGGAAAAAAACAAGGATCCATGTGGCATTGTCCGTGTGGTTAAAGTGTTTCTCCTCAGCTCCAACAGCACCACACACAGGTTTGTGCTGGTGAATCTGCTTCCACTCAGAGCTCAGTAACTATATTTAGAACGAGCGCTGGATTTCGTGACTATTTTTTTTTGTTAGAGAGCCATCTAGTGGTGCACTTTATTAGCAATAAGTAATAAAATTAAAAAATAAACCAGTGTATTACAGTTCAGAAATTGTTGTCTATAAAGACTCTGGTGGTTTTGCATCTTCCATGTATCCACTCTTCTCAAAGCTCCTTTTGAAATGGAAATAACCTTATCTCAAATTGCACTTCTGAGTCATAGCAGTATTTGTTAGGGACTGGGGAAAAGGACATATTTCTCTTCCTTTAAGGAAAAAAAAAAAAAAAGAATTAAAATGGTTTGGAATGCAAACAAATAGCTATGATTTACAGCACAGTTTTATCCCTTCCTAACACTCAATGTACTGATCAAAGCAGGAGGCAGGTGGTCTAGCTCTATTAATGAGATATATGATTTTTTGCAGCCACAAGACTTACAAAATATTCTGGAAACCATTTAAATTCAAATAAAATTTGTTGTTACTGAAGTTATATAAAAAATTGATTTTTAAAAATGGCAAAACTATACGTTGAAATGTCATCCAGGATGCTGACACATTACAAGAGTTTTCCAGTGGCAGGGACATTTGACATTACGCTTCAAATTCCTGTTTTCAAATCTGCAGTTAACTGAAAACAGATCGACACAATTGAACTACAGTCAATAAACCAAATCAGAAACATCTTTGAATTTTGGCAGATTCCTCCTTCCATAACATGCAAATCCTTGCACACTGCTACATAACAAAATAATGCAGCATGCAAAATATCACTGAGCTTCTAAAGAATCAATGTTTAGAGGAAAGACAAAAAACAAGTCCTTTGATAAAACAGAATGCCTCTATGCATTGAAAATTCCCCCCCTGCAGCTTTGAATGAGACCCTAACATTTTTTCCTGTATATATATATAACTGTTCTCTTGTCCATTAATAAGCTGTAATTATCTATTGTCCTTTCATTGAAAGGAAAAAAGCACCATGTAGCCAAAGATCATTAGTGGTCCACCCTCTGCTATCAGTGAAGTCAGTGAAAATGAAAAGGTAATTATAGAGGGTCTTTAGAGTAGTATATAATGATTAACATCTTTTCTAAAATAATTCAGGTTTAACTTTTAAAAAACCCCCACAGTATTATGCAATTGCTTCTGCAGGACTTATTTAGTTAATCTCCTTTGCTCATCTTGTCTGGTATTTGTTCCAGGTGGCCAACAGGCTTTCACTAAAAAATCACAGGATATGGACTACTTAAAAATCAACTGGAGTGGGGGAAAGCCCAAGGAAAAAGGATCGATGACAGGGTTAACCCTGAAGAACAGAATAGTCTGTACTAGATTAGAATATTTCCTTTGGAAAGGGCCTACAATGATCACCTAGTCCATCTGCCTAACAAGAGAAACTGCTTCAGGGCACAGACTGGAGAGTGGCAGGTGTGAGTCTCAGAACAATGCCAAATGCTTTCAGCTCGGACTTTCTCTAAGCAAGTAATGAACTTGGAAGTGAAGCTATGACCATAGGCCACTGCTAGAAAGGTATTCTGCTTTCTTTCAGATTCCCTAAGAGTTAGGAGTCAATAAACCGTGCAAGGATATCTACAGGCCTCATGCTGACATTGCCCTGTACCTTTCTGCATCTTTCAATCATATCTCCACATGCTTCTCATAGCATAGCTATGAAAAATTAAGACAGTATTCTGTCAATATTAAGACAATATTAAGACGTGTACTGGCAAAGTCACTTCCCTGTTTCCCTTTGCTCCTTCCTCCTAAAACATAGCCTTAATATTTGATTTTGAAATGATCACCTACACTGAACTTTCAGTTATTCTTTGTGTCACTCATCTACCAAGACAGAGAGTAAGCAAGATCCAATCCAATTGGAACCAGCTGGATCCAATCCAATTCAGACATGCCCAAGATGGCTCTTAAAGAGTTAATTAGAACACAGTGGACAGCATAGCCAAAACCACATGCCAAAACCATGTAGCCCTGCTGAGGAATACTCAGTGCTGGCAAAGACTTTGCTGTGAACTGTAATGACTCCTAGTTATAGATGTGTCTCTTCTGAATCACAGTTCTTTGGACTCTGTAATTGCATTTAATTAGGTAATGAGGTCCTCTCTGTAAAGCAACTTGTATTCATTACACTCCCTGGTCGATCTTTATGTCATCTTTAAACCATCCAGGCGAAGAATCTGTATCATCATCTACACAATTGATTTTAAAAAGAGCATTGAAGTACTTTAATGACCCCTTTGGAACCTGCTCAAGGTACCCAGTTCTGACAGCCTGGTATCACTGCATTTCAAGACCTCTTTAATCCAACTTTAAATCTATATGCTGTGCATATTGGTTGTCCCATGAGAATCATAACTTTTTTTTTCAGTATCTGCTTTATTATATCAAACCCACTGGAGAATTCCAACACTACCATATCAATACAACTGTCTTGTTTCACCAGATCCACAGCTCACTATGAAACAAACACGACGATTTGTTTGAAAATATCTACTTTCCATGAAATTATGCTAATGGACAGTTTAAGTTTATGATATTATTGGTAACAAAATGGGCTTTTTTACTCTGTATGTTTTTTTTTTTTTAATTGTTACTTCATATGGGATTTAAGCAAATAAGTAGATCCCCAAGTTTCCTTCCCTTTCTCTAAAACAGTGCTGGAAATCCTCACTGGCATGTCCTCGGGTTTCTAAGCTAATTTGAAAATTAGTGGTATTTAATATTATTTCAAGAAGAACTTTAAGAGCACATGAATTATCGATATAAATATATTTAATTTTTAAAGATGCTAACAGATGTTCTCCTTTCTACCTTCCTTAGGTAGAGTAAATGTTCTGTCCCATCCAGAAAATGAGATGTTTGTTATGGTCATCTTTTCATCACTGTCATAAATGTCATAAAGAAGACACCTTCCCTACAAATAAACATCTGTCTTGTAACTTGGGCAGCCATGTGATCAGACACAAGTTTGCCATTTACACACTAATTTCTGAACAGTGACATTCACTAAAAAGGTCCCTCGGTCAGGCTTGCCATGCATAGCTGAAAATAACACCACTAAATAACTGATGGTTTTCAGGAATTTAGAATTTAAAGCTTCGACCCCACACAGCCGGTCACTGTTTATTGGGGCAGACTCTGCCACAGTGCCTCTTCCATACCCCAGACACGATTGAAAGCTGTTTTTCTGGCAGATCTCTAGAGAAGAGAATGATGCAAGCCATTAGAGTGTTCCTCCAATCATTTTTATTCTTACTGCTGGGAAACAAAATGTGCACTACAAAGTAGTGACATGGACCAGATGAGCTTGACACTTCCCACTTCCAGTATATAACATTTTTGTTTTGACTGTATTTAATAAACATCACACAATGCTGCCAGTATGAATAGATGATGCCAAGTCCCTTGCTCTGAAAAAGGAGAGGAAATCTGCAGCAGAGAAGACTGACTAGATGGCCCCAAACCCGGCAGTGGCTGAGAAAAACAAGGATTTCAGAAACACAGATGGGAATATTGTGCCTGTTCCACACAACTGGTAGCAACCTGCACTTCCTAGCCAGTGGTTAAAATGAAACACTGATGGATTTTCACTATACTGAAATTACAGGTGGAAAAAACTAACCTCCCATTAGCTTAAATGGATTTGAGATTTACCACTGAAAAATAGAACACTGAGAGTATTTTGATGCATGTTAAATTTTCTGGGTTATCATTCCGGGGTATATAACTTGCATCTTGCAAATAAAGAGAGGAGAAAGCAAAAGCTGAACCTGCAGGGGGTTTATGGTTTCTAAACTTTGCTTCAGAATCTTACCTGTGCTCTTACCGTGACATTGCTCCTTTGGGCTTTCTGTCACGTGAATATATGTTCTCTCACAACAATCTTTACAAGAGGTATTAATAGAGAGATATTTTACAGAAGTGATGAATCTCTTCACCTAGACTACTAATTTTCTTTGTTGCATTGTTTATTCAAGCATTACTTTTTTTCCCAGACCTTGAAAATAATGTGGGCACAGCTTCATTCTTAGAATCATTTCACTGACACGAAGAGAACAATTGTACTCTTGCAATTTTTTATCTAAATCTTTCCAAAACTTTGGATAATGCTTAGTTTTGCTTTCCAGCTTTAATTTCACATCTTTATTATTCTTCCCACTTAAGAAAAAAATGGTTGAGTGAAAGGAAAAATGAAATTTCATCTCTTCTTCATTAGAAAAGAAAACAGTGGTATCAGACACACGTAGGAGCAATAACCCCACTTTCTGCATACTGCATATTTTATTCCAATGTTTCATTTATCATAATATGCTAATATTTTTAAATTCTATTTCTTGTCTCATATTTATTTCCAAACAGAATGTCCTGAGTTGGAAGTGGCCCACAGGGATCATTGAAGTCCAGCTCCTGGCCCAGCACAAGACAACCCAAGAGTCACACCATGTGCCTGAGAGCATTGTCCAAATGCTTCTTGCACTCTGTCAGGCTGGTGCTGTGACCACTTCCCTGGGGAGCCTGTTCCAGTGCCCAACCACCCTCTCAGTGAAGAACTTTTCTCCTGATATCCAACCTAAATGTCCCCTGACACAACATCATGCCATTCCCTCAGGTCCTGTCGCTGGTCACCACAGAGAAGAGATCAGTGTCTGGCCCTCCTCTTCCCGTCACAAGGAAGTTGTAGACTGCAATGAGGTCTCCCCTCGGTCTCCTCTTCTCCAGGCTGAACAGACCAAGTGACCTCAGCCACTCCTCACCTGGCTTCCCCTCGAGACCCTTCTCTATCCTTGTGACCCTCTTTTGGATGCTCTCCAAGAGGTCAATGTCTTTCTTATATTTTGGCTCCCAAAACTGCCCCCAGCACTCGAAGTGAGGCCACCCCAGTGCAGAGCAGAGCGGGACAATCCCTCCCCTTGCCTGGTTCGCGATGCGGTGCCTGATGCCTCCCAGGACAGGGTTGGCCCCTCTGGCTGCCAAGGCACTGCTGACTCATGTTCAACTTGCCAAAGACCAAGAATTTGAAGTTCCTTTCCATGTCACTGCTCTTCAGACTCTCATTTCCCAGGCTGTACATTCATCCAGGGTTGCCCTGCTCCAGGTACAGAATCCAGCACTTGTCCTCGTTTAACTTCGTATGGTTGGTGTTAAACTTCATACAGCAGTCCATCTTAGACCTGTAGAACACAGAAGTACAGGTTTGTTAAGCACAGCAAAAACAACAACTCTTTCCATGAAATTTCATGCAGCCATGAGCGTCCATTTGTCTGTGGATAGGTGATTCACGTGCTGTGATTGCTGTTGTCATTTCATTCTTAAGGATTATTTACAACTATCCTGGACAGGCTTGTTTAAAGCTAGAGATCTGCATTATTTTTTTCTATTATAACCATGCAGAAAAAACTATTCTTCTGCTTCTGCCTGTCCTTAATCTGCAGTCACATGCACAGAATTAGCAGGTAATGAAATATATTAGGAAGGATTGACTGTTAACTGTAAGAACTCAGCTCTTCCCACGTTGTTTATAAAACAATAGTTGTCGCATTTAAGATGATAATGAGCATCAGAGCTAAAGTGAGATTATAAACTTTTAAGTGAACCTTAATTACATTTTTCAATTTTCAGTAATTGCCTGACAGTAAATCCCTCCTATGCCAGTCAGACTAGAATACGAGAGGCCTTTTTGTGTTCTCCTTTCTTAAAACACCAGAAAGGCTTTTTGTAGGATTTTCTTGATACCTTATATTCACCATGTCAGTAATTGAGGACTCAAAACTAAGTGGCCAAGGAAATGCTTCTCTTAATTACACAACATAAGCCCTCTACCATATTTTTAGCTTTATTCTCAGTTATTTGGATTACAGTGGGAAGCAAAAGGCCTTTAATTCTGTTTGATACTATGAATAATTCACATAATTCCACTAACTCCCTATAAAAGAGACTGTAACATTTGCTGCAGTGAATAGGCAGCACCTAGTGGTCTTGAAATGCATAAACAGTTCACTTTCTTAACAGTAATTTCTGACTTTCTCCGGGATCTAGATCTTTATCTAGAGTGAATTTATCCTTTAGTATTTCACAGACAAACACAAGAAAGAAAAAACTCTTGGTGTTTAAAAGTCATTGCCTACAATAAAGACAACTCATATAAAGACTGCATGTTTTATAAAAAAATCTGCTACTCGTTATAGTGAGCAAAACATTTTAATGTCTTCATCTAATTGTAATCCTTCAATATTTAAATCAAGGCCTTCAAGTTAATCACAAAATTTAGCAATATTGATTATCAAACCTCAGAGTTTATTTCTCTTTAAATGAATCAAATATTTGAAAACCATCTAACAATATAGCTCTGAAATTGCTAGGAAAAGCGCAGAATTAAAAGTAAGGAGAAAACCTGGTCAGTCAAGCTTATTATAACAACCTGAGCTCCATAAGATTGCATACTTTGCAAGTTTGTTTCACATTTTATCATATTACAGTAGTCAGAGATTATTGGATCATTAGCTTTAATTTTAATCTAAGAATTTGTTTGTAGGTCCATTTATCTCCAGGATTTATTTTTTGCACTCTAGCAAGTTTCTTGTTCCAATAGCAAATATATTTACTTGAAGTATTGCTAGAAACAGGACTGAGGTAGATATGCCTGCATCAAGAAAACTGCTCTGTTCATTTTTTAGTGTACTTCAGAATTTTATTGGAAACTTCAACCATGAAAAAAAAAAAGTATGCATGAGTTTGATTCCACAGATGTCAATGAACATTTTTCTGCGAACCAAGGTATTCAGTAAAATATAGTCCTAAGACAGCCTTCCACGGGGGATAGGGAGCTGCTTACCTTCACAGGACAGACCAGAGTTCCTGTGGCAGACCACACAAACCCATGGCAAGAGCTAAAGAGTATTAGGTGTTCTGCATCTCCAAATTTGTTAAAAAATGAAGGCTGTGAGTGCCTGCTTCTCTTGCTTACTTCCTTCCAGTTCTCCCAAGAGTGCCTGTATGTAGAAGTCAATCCTGTTTCCAAGAAGATGTGGAAAGCTGTTCACTCCTGCATGAAGAAATGCATGGATTACATGTGTAAAGCTGTTCTCTATGTGCAAGATGTGTCAAAGGAAAACCTACTCAGAAGTGACAGTGATCAGAATGCAGCCTATTAACTCTCACACTAATGGTTCTAGTAAGAAAGTCCCTCTCCCACATAAAATCCTTTTATTGTCTTTGTTCAAATTTTAATGTATAATCAGGAGGCCGAAATCCGCACTGAAATCAATTGAGAAGACCTACCTAAAATGGATAGTACAATAAAGAATCTTCAAAGTTGTTTACAGTAGGACTTTTCCTAATTTTTATTTGTTTTCTTCTTGGATTTAATCATACTCAATTTGACATGTTGACACTGGATGATAAATATCCAATGCATGTAAGGAATTTCTCAAAAATGAGACTAATAAGGATGCAATAATGGTAATACTGAATTATAAGTGGAAAATATATACTAAGGAGCTAAAGCAGGGTGTGATATTACTCAAAATTGCTATTTTTCAAGTCTCAGAATAGGTACTTGGCTTAGGAAAAAGTTTCTTTCAGTTCATTCACACAGTAAATAAAATATTCAAGTCTGGAAAGGAACAAACATATTGAAAAGGAGGTTTTTTGCTCAGAATAAAAGCTGTTCAGAGAGTACATCGAAAACTCACATGAGAATCACAGTTGACCACTGAACAACAAGGGAAAAATATTCAGAGCTGATGAACTTTCTGAACACAGGGTAGAAAAGGTAATTGTTTCTTTTTGAAAAAAAATATAGAAAAGAAAAAAAGGAGCTGCAGATAGATATCTTTTCACAAGATTATGCAGTAGAAAGAGGATCAACGAATCTAATAGAAGCCACTGAGTTAATTTATACTTCCTAAGAGATTGTCTTAGGATATTAATCTGGGAGGGAGAATCTGCATTCTGCTATGCACCTTGAAGAAGCTCTACAAAACTTTGAGCTCTCCGGAGAAGAAAGATGTTAGCTATACCCCTGTGCTTAGCATTTCTTCCAGCATAGGTCAAGACTACTATTTCTTGGATCACTCTTCTGGAGTGCTATAAATTTTCCAATGTACTACAGCGGAAGCCTTAAAATCCCACTTTTAGACCGCTCTGGCATCGTAAGCTTCCAGTCCCTGTCTTGTGCTCATTTTGATTGTCATTGTCTTAAAAATCTTCTTGCCACCCTTTCCAAAACAGTATATTCCAAGCAGTTTATGAAGGAAATCCTCAAGACTTAACACATAAGATAATTGTCTAAAATTTTTCCAATCAGTCCAAAAGAGTACACAGCCAAAAATAGCAAGGCTATTTTTTACAGGTTTCCCACCTGTAATGTGGACATAACGGTATCCCTTTAGATGTGTACTGAAAAGATAAATAAATTATAATACTAATACAGTTCTGATGTGATGGCATAAGTATCACAGAACTGCCTGTGAGAAAGGCTGATTAAAGAGACATTCGAATTAACTACACTGCTGTAGTCAATTGAGCAGCAGGAGTTCCTTCCACTGGAACAGTGCCCAGCTGGTCAATATTCCATCAATATCCTTTAAGCTTAGAGAGACTGGGTTTGACAGCCAGGGAAGCTGATCTATCCAAGCAGCCCTGCTCTGCCCCCTCTCTCTCCAAAGGAATACTTCATGTATTTTTTTTTAATAATTCTCTTGGAATAAATTCCACCTGGATCAAATCTAGAAGAGCAGAAGACATAGCAGAAGGTAAAAAAAACCTGCATGAAAAGAAAGCTTAGGCCTGGGGCATGACAGATGAGATACAGGGGACATATACAAAAGGCTGTACAGTGGAAATCAAATGTACAGACACAAAGTGACATCTCCAAACAGCTCACCACATTGAAGCAAGCCTCCCTTCACCTTTCTAAACATAAACACATGTGTTGGCTGCCCTAAGAGTGTCTAGGATGCATAGGAGGGATGGAAATTTTAGTTACAGTTTGCCCTAAGAGCACAGCTGAATCATGTATTAAAATAGCCCTTTTTTCTATACATATGCTTATTAATAAAATGAGAGGTTTGGGGATTTGGGGACCCTTTTTTCCTCTTTTGTTTCTTTGATTTTCAAGAGGATAGAAGCTGTTTTTCTATTTCATCCCTGCTGCTGTAGCAACCCTGTGAGCTCTGCTCCAACCTTTTTTCTGCTGGCCAATACCAATTTAATTTGTAATGAAAACATTACAACTCAGACTATACAACCTACCAGCACATCGATTATTTTTCACCAAACAATTACAAGGAAATCAAAATCCCATCTCTTTCTCTGCCTTTTGAGCTAGTTTTTGATTTTTTTTTCCTGTGTTCATCTTTTATTTGTGTTTATAAATGAGTTGAAGTGCAGGCCAGAATATCCATAGAAGTTGTACAGCTTTACCAAAACTTTTTATATAGTATTATCAGTATATTCTTTTCTGCGTATGTTGGTAAGATTCTACTGATGCACATACATTTAATACATCATATATACAGACTCCCATTTAGGAAAAGTGTATGAACCACAACAATATAAATCTCTTTATAAAACTAAGAGCATTTACAAAATGAATGGTAACAGTATTTTGGCTTTAAAAAATTGCACCCTCAGTCAAATTTATCCATGCAGCTCAGATCCCAACACCTTCTATCCCAGAAATCAAATACATTTTTTAAACTTGAAAAAAAAGAGTTAAACTCATCTGAGATGAATGCGAGTAATTAAAATTGCATTCAATCTTAATTCAGAATAAGAAATCAAGATGAAAGCATCAGTCTCTCTAAACTTCCATCCAAGCAACAAATTATGTTGTCTGACTTAAAGCAGCAAAATTCAGAAGACCATTTGGAAAACTTTTTCATCAGCAGCTATTGATAGTATTGTCAGTTTTCTAAAGAAAATCCAAGCCCAGCTATTGGGAAAAGACAAATCCTTGTTCTGTTTGGAGTTTAGTAGTTAAGGGTATGACAAACTCATTTCTGCAGTACTACAGGTTGTCCAAACGCTTTGGTTTTTCCTGAAATTTGTAGTTTGGTCTTGAGAAACAACCTATGGCTCTACTGGTGGCTTTGGGTTAATGGCAAGGCTTTGGCAAGGGTCTACTGGATGGCAAGGGTCTACTGGATGGGTTAATGGCAAGTTGAACATGAGTCAGCAGTGTCCTGGCAGCCAGAGGGGCCAACCCTGTCCTGGGTGCATCAGGCACAGCATTGCCAGCTGGGCAAGGGAGGGGATTGTCCTGCTCTGCTCTGCACTGGGGCAGCCTCACCTTGAGTCCTGCATGCAGTGTTGGGGGCCACAGTATAAGGACATGAAACTGTGAAATGTGTCCTGAGGAGAGAGACCAAACAGTGAAAGGCCTCAAGAGCAAGACTTAAAAGGAGCAGCTGAGGTCACTTGGTTTGTTCAGCTTGTAGAAGAGAAGGCTGAGGGAGCATCCCATGGCAGTCCATAGCTTCCTCAAGGTGGGCAGGAGAGGAGGAGGTGCCAATCTTCTCTCTGTGGTACTCAGCAAGACACAAGGGAAATAGATTGAAATTGCATCAGGGGATGTTAAGACTGGACATTCAAATCATGTTCTTCGCTGAGATTGCAGTCGGTCACTGGACAGGCTCTCCAGGGCAGTGGTCAGAGCACTAAGCCTGTCAAGAGTTCAAGGGGCATCTGGATGACATTTTTTATCACATGGTTTAGTCCTGAGAGGAGCTGGGAGTTGAACTTCATGATCCTTATGGGTCCCTTCCAATTCGAGACATTCCATGGTTCAATAATTCTAGGATTCTGTGACACTCAGTAGTTGACTGCGCATGTCAGTGTAGAAAAGCTGAAAACAGATGCTGAAGGAAAGGTCTGGATGCCAGGAAGTTTCTAACATGAAAAATCCATGCATGCTTACTGAGACCCCACCAAATAGCCAAAGAGATAAAAAGGAAGAGTGCCAATGGCTGGCAACAGACTGGAGGCACAAAGGAATTCCCTTCATGTTTGCAGGTTCTCCACAGCTGTGGACTAATCAGGAAAAAGCTCTTCTGCTGAACAAATGATACAAACCACTCAAGGCTATGCAATTGAAGCTTGGTATTCACAGTTCAGTTAATTTAATGAAGGAGTGAAAATACTGATGTTGCTGAATACCTGTGTGCAGGTACTGCAACAGAGTGGTCAGCATAGATTTGCTTGAATTACCTTGTTTGAAAGTGAGTTGATAGAACACAGAATAACATGTGGAACTGAGGGTACTCTAGTGACCAATAATGAGTGTGTAGGAACAGTCTACAACATACCTAGCGGCCTGCAGCCTTTAGGAAGAGCAGAGCAGTCTTGAGGATCTATCAGAGTTAGAGATTTGGGAGAGGATTGACCTAACCGATAAAAAAACCCAACTCAAACCAAAAAGGTTATCTTGTTATGGTGCTGTACTTGCTAGATTATTTCACTCTCAGTGATGAACTGCCCCTTCAAATACCTAATTATAGCTCTACATATAATCAATAAGGAGAGGATGGGGTCAGTGTAATGCTCAAGAAGTGTTGGGATTGATATGGTTTTTGTTTCTTTATTTCAAGGTTTACACCATTCTACTTGTTTGAAGAACTGCCAGTTTTTCTTGTAATAAAATTAGTGTCAATTAAGAAAAATGTTAAATTGGTTCTAGTTCCCATTTTATTTGTGGGGTGTTTTTTATTTGCTTGTTTGGGGTTGTTTTGGGGTTTTTTTCTATTTTTGTTTGGTTTTTTGTTGTTCGTGGGAACTCAGCCTGTCAAATAGCCTCACTTGCTCAAGAAAATTAGCTGTCGAGAAAATCATTCCTGTATGGCAATGGTTTCCTAAATGTAACCCTCAATTTCACATTCCCTTGACAAATTTCATTAGGTTACAAATGGTAGTGAGAATCTAGAAAACGTGACCAAGTGTTCTTACATCTCCACAAGCTTTGGCTGTCCATGCCTCTCATGTTCATAACACTTTATCCTACAGGTAGATTTCAGATTCTCTTAACCTGTGTCTGGAAGAGAAGCTGTGGATGCCTCATCCCTGCAAGTGCTCAAGACCAAGTTAGATGGAGCTCTGAGCAACCTGGTCTAGTGAAAGGTGTCCCTGCCCATAGCAGGGTAGTTAGAATTCGGTGATCTTGAGGGTCCTTCCAAACCGGGCCATCCTATGATTATGTGCCCATTGCTGCCAACTGTGTCTGAAAACTCTGTATTCTCTGAACTCTAGGACCTCAGAGCTTGGAGAGATAGAAATTTCCTCAAAAACTACGATGAGCAACACTCATCCCAATCATTTTCCCCTCATATGATTTATTACACTGCTTCCTCTACAGCCATATTTTCCTTTGCCTGGAATTTGAACAACTGAGCTGGCACAGGTGGTTGTTATGAAAAGGTCGGTGCCCAGGAGCAAGCAGGTACCAGGTTCAGAAACCTGACTGTGAAATCCATTCCTGGATGACTCCAGACCCGTGTGCTACCACATACCAGGGAGTCCACCCAGGGCTGGGGTCTGCTTGACTACCTGAAGGTAAATTTAGGAGAGACAAAATTAGACAATCACAAAATCAAGAATTACAGAACAGGTCATGTAGGGAAGGTCCACAGTGGGTCATCTAGTCCCACCTCCCTGCTCAAGCAGGGTCATCCTAGAGCACACTGCACAGGGTTGTGTCCAGAGGGCTCGTGAATAACTCCAGTGAGGGAGACTCCACATCTCTCTGGGCAACCTGCTGGTCACTGCACAGTGAAAAAGTTCTTCCTCATGTTCAGGTGGAGTTTTCTGTGCATCCGCTTCCCCCGTTGCCTCTTGTCCTATTTCTCAGCACTACGGAGAAGAGCCTGATCTTCTTGGGACCCCTCCCTAAATATTTATGTACACCCTCTCGGTTGTCCCTTCTTGAGGCTAAACAAGCCCAGCTCCCTCAGCCTTTCCTCGTAAGAGCAATGCTCCAATCCCCCAACTATCCTCGCTGCCTCTCCGCTGAAGACCCCGCCGATCTGGCAGAGGCAGCTCCCACCGGGAGCTGGGAGCAAGGCCTGGCTGCGCAGCGCCGCAGCGCACCGCGGCTCACCCCAGGAAGGGGCCGGGGCAAGGCTCAGCCCCCCGAGCCACACTCCCCCGCCGCTCTCGGGGCGCTCAGCGGCGCGGCCCGGGCCGGGGCGGGCGGGGCAGGACGGGCGGGCGCTTCC